>CM050406.1:14228768-14443768 GCA_027580255.1 Therioaphis trifolii | reverse complement strand
TAAAAACGATTATACGTGTTATATTAGGAGTGCTCGCTTATAGTGAAATATAGACGACGATGAAAGTTCAGACAATACTTCAGTTTCAGTTAAGACAAAGTTTTTCTTTGAAGAAATAGACGGTCAATATTCACAGTGAAAAAAGTCGAATTCGTCACGAAATTGTATTACAGACCAACCTCAACGAATGTTGTTTAGCTTCAAAATGTTTACCATTTGTGTCCTAGTTTAAATAACAGTGGAGTAGTTTTTAAACAACGATTTTTCTAAAATACATTAATCGACTTTGGGTCGCAGTATTCAAATTATTATTTTTTTATATATTAAATAATAATATATAAATAATATATAATAGGCTTAAAAACCGATTTTATGACTTTACCGCGACAACTCTTGACAAGCCGACTATAAATGGACTGTGGCCATATACCGTGTCTCTTGACAAGCCATAAAATGATCAAAACAAAAAATATTCACTGTACCGAAACTTGTAGGACACTGACCGTTAATAATACATCTCTTGTTTTAACCCATTAAAACGATTACCTGTTTGCAAGTATATGTTCAACTGCAATGCGCTAAAACACAAAACAAAATATGTCCATAAAGGTATTTTAATGTTTTCATTTAACATTTTACTAAATTATTCACCAACTTATATCGTTCAGCGTTCATAAATTTTAAATGGCCGGTTCATTTATTCATCAGATACACCAATATGACTATAAACCAGAACAAATAATTTAAATTATTCTATTTTAACTCCATAATTGATTAATAAATCATCTCAAATTATTAATTTATAGTTTGATAAATAGTAATAAATAATTATAGTTAATACAGTTTAAAAATATTTAAATGAAACATCGAGTATTATTGCATTAAATTATTTTAAATATGTTAATCATAATCCCAAACAATTTTATACGTAAATTATTTTTATATTATTCAATTCAAACACAATATGTATAATATGTATGAATTTTGAAAAATATTATTTAATTAATATCAGTTTTTAAACACGATTATTTTCATAAAAAAAAAAACACCGAAAAGAACGTATAAATGAATTATTTTAGTTTTCATCAGTTTTTAATCATAACCTATAAAAATTATTTCATAGAAATGTATTTTCAGATGTGCACTTTATGAAAATACATTATTACTTTTAATTACAGATGTTCCTTCAAAAAAACTTTTTACATCGAAATCGTATACAATAAATAAAATAGTTGCTTCAAGTATTTTTGGTTTTAAAATTAATTCAAGAACTCAAATTTTTTATTTTTTTTGTTTAACACCCCATTTTCTTTTCTTTCTCTTTGTATCTTCACTTTTACGCTATAATTACCGGAAAAGCACTGGACCATCTCCAGAGGGCCTAAAAAGAATTCGCGTTACAGTTGAACTCAAAATGTTATTGCTATATTATAATTTTTTTTCTGTCTGTTTCTACTCTGCATATACCTCTTTGTAGGAAGGCCTCTGGCAAAAACCGGAAGTTGCCGTTTCGACGATATACGCTTTTGTGTGTGTGCGTGTGTGTGTGTGTGTGTGTGTGTGTGTGTGTGTGTGTGTGTGTGTGTGTGTGTGTGTGTGTGTGTGTGTGTGTGTGTGTGTGTGTATGTGAGTCGTCATGCGCGCGTGTGTGTAAATACAATACCCCCAGCCACTTCTGTATTATATACAACCATTACCTCCACTGTCTCCTCACCTAGATCCGGTCGCATACATAATTCATGCGTTTCTCCCCGAGTCGTGCAAAAACGCGATGGCACCCGGCGGCCACTATAGACCGTGACATTTGGTACAGTCCTCTCTCTCTCTGTCTCTCTATCTCATTTATTCCTTAGGGCACATACAAATATAGCGCCGGTTCTTCGCCGACTTCATCCGCCGTGTATTACAGATAAATGGTATGCACAAACTTTATCAAGTACAACGGTTTTGTTTTCGGGGTGTGTTTAATGAGTTTTCAACCGAATTTTGCTGGATTTGTAACACTGTTGACAATCGGATACTGCAATAATTCCTCACTAAATTAATTATTATTATTTTCAGACAATATTTATGAAACACTACTAAAAACTGTCTGATTTATGATTACCTACCACTGAAAAGAAAAAAACGCTGAAGAGATTTTCGTCATTTTTACAAAATTACCATGAAATGTCTGTGCGTTGATACTCGTAAAAATAAACAATGTGGACCACCTACGCGCACTTAAAACTTATTTTCAACCAAATAAACAATATCGAATACGAATAAGTTATTAAAAGCCATATGAAACCTCACATCTTGAATATATAAAAGCATACTATTGAATGAATAATAATGGACATTAATGTTGTTTAATGTACATAACCCATTTAAAATTATGAAAAATTATTTTGTCTGTAATAGTAAAATATGATGCAAAAAAAGGCTCGATAGCTTAACAATATTTATGGGGGAGAAAAATGTGTAATAAATATTATCGCTGCAAGAATATATAAAACTATACAAACAGTTTTTTTTTTTTAATTTTAAATAACTAATACCTATATGTTTAACTTTGGATAACTCAATTGAATGTTAAGCAATCGTTTTGCTTTGTTCACTAGGATTAAAACTTACTGTGTTATATTATTATTTCACTGTATATTTAAAAGCAATAGATACATGTTTATGATTCGGCACGATTCATTATTGAGCTCATTCTGTAAAAAATTATAATCTGTTTTACATTGAAAAATTATCGCTTCTTTCAACAAAAATCTGATTTCAATCAATTGATATCGTATAAATATTTTTTGTTTCTTAAAAATTATTTTCTTGGCAAAAAAAATTATTTTGAATCCAAAACTTCCTGATATTATGTACATATTACATATATATTGTATACACTGTTTTTTTTTAAAAGATTCGTATTTTGAAGGGAAAACAATGTGATAAGTAGTAAAAAGTAAAGGAGAAGCATTTTTATGCCTGCAGAAAACATTTGAAAACGTTGAAAAGTTTCGGTAACATGATTAATTTAATCTAAGTCAATTAGGATCTTAAAGCATAGACTCTATTTTATTCCATATTCACATTAAAATAGTCAAAATCAAAATATAGGAAAAGAGTAATTTTGTCCATAGAGTATTTTTAACCGATATAAGACATATAAATATGTATAGTTGCGTCTTTTCTGAGAAATGTAATTTTTCCCTATATACTTTTTAAAACTAAAAATTGGGAAAATTTTATGCGAAGAAAAATCTTGGTTTATAAAGAATTAGAATGCGTAATATTTAATAAGATACATAATTTTTCTATTCAGAAAAGAAAAAGAATATTTGCAGCAAAATCCAAACCACAAATATTACTGATGCCGATTTTCCTTAATATAATGTCTACTCATAAGTGTAAAAAATTGCCATATATATTTTACTACAATACAGCGAGTTCATTATTCATTAATAATACAGATTAAACAATCAGTAAACAAATTACCTACTGCTGTGTATAACTCAGAGAATAATCTGAAAAAAAAATAGAGTATAAATAATTTTAATAGAAAGAACCATTATTCATTACTTAACCATGTAGAATCATTGTAGATTAACATTTTGTTACCTATACATTATGTAAATTCTTTAAAAACTATTAAACATCGTCAACTAAAAGTTGGTTCAAAGTTTTCATGATATTTTTCAACTTATTTATCTGACAAATTTGAATATTACGATAAGATTTAGTATTAAAACCAAATTATAAAATAATAATGAACATTTTGCGTTTTTCGTCAAACTTACTTAAAGAGCACATATTATTGGTGTGTTATTTATAATACTTACGTACCATGGTATAGTTTCTTCCTATTATTAAAAAATCGAAAATTAATTTGGTAATGAAAAATTACCATATATACATTACAATCATTATATAATGCATTATAATCATAAGAATTGTAAGTAAAAACTAAATGTGTCCGATCTAATAATAATTATACTTAACCGAAACTATGTACTTATCTTATAAACTTCCCTTAGATAGAATAATGTTTTAAATTACAATAAATAAAATAAAAATTTGAAGAAAATATTATTGTTGACTTCTTGAAAATTATTTAATTTGTTTATTTAAAAATTGGTACATCAGCTTAGTATGAAAAACTCAGTATAAAAGTCGAACCACAATATTTTAATATTTATATAATAAAACCAAATATAACCAAACAATAAAACATTTTTATACTTTCGTACAATGATTTCAATAAAAAGTAAAAAAGGAGATATATATATATATATATATATATATATATATATATATATATATACAGTGTGTTCACGGAATCAGGGAACACTTAATAACTCATTACCCTGTAAATATTTTTCAATTCTGCTTGTGGGGCATTCAACTAGACTAATAGATCAAACATTCCTATAACTAACAATTTTTTTAACTCATATAGTTTGCGCATGCGCAGTACATTATCCTTTTTTTTAAATGGTAACACCTGTTTTGAACACTATATTTGGATAGGCCTATTTTAGATTCTGAGTGAAGCGAAGGATCTTATGGTTTTACAATGATGTTTATTTTTTTTTTTTTTTATTTTTTTTTTTTTTTTATTTTTTTTTTATTTTTTTTTTTTGTAAACACTTTTTCATATAGAAATCTATGTCCAAAAGTTTCATCCAGCAACTTTTTAGATTCGAAATTGAACTGAGATGGTACTTTAGAGAGGTCATTTTTCCAAAATCTCCATAGTTTTTCCAGTAATCAAGAATAACGATCGAAAAACTGAGTAAAAACGGTAAAATAGGTAAAAATCCGCCGTAAACGAGATTTTCACTGTTCAGATTTTAAGTATTTAGTTATAAATCAAAAAGTATTGAAGCTAGAAACTTGAAAATTTTATCCAATATCAAATACATACTTTTTTATATTGGACAAAATTTTCAGAACAATTATAGCACTTTTGACTTAAATATAGAACTTTTAATTTACCAAATTTTTTGAAAGTTTTTATGTAATATAATTTTAAATATTTGACAAAAAGTTCTGAAAATTTAATATGACCTTACTCATATACCTACCTAATTATCCTAACAAAAGTTCAAAAATCGTTAGTCAGGATTTTTTTTTATACACGTTTTAACAAATTCATATAAATTCGTATATGAATATCGACTGTTTTTACGTTAATTTTCAACTTAAAATCTGTATAAATCTTTTTTGGTGTGTCCGATCACATTGAAACTTGAAATATAGATATAAAAACATGTTTCGAATCTTTTGGTAACAGAAAATTTCTAACGAGTTAAAAATTGAATATTTTATGAGGGTTTAATAACGAAAAAACTCACCAAAAATCAGACAAATAACCGAAAAATACGTAAACAGTATATAAATAATATATTATATTACACTGAAGCTTTGCTCAGAATCGTTTTATACTAAAGAAATGAGTCATCATTTCTTTAAAACTTAATACATTCATCACCAATATCTTGTCCGAGGTTAGGTTAGGTGATCCCATGATAGAAAGTGCTATACACTCCTCACCATTATCTTGTCCGAGGAGCGAAGCGACGAAGGACGAACTTCCACCACCATTATCTTACCAGCTTTTTTATAAGTAATTTTGATGAATCAAGTATGGTTCTAAATTCAAAATTGACTGAATAAGAGCCATGTAAATTTTAATAAATAATACATATTTTATTATTTTTAAAAATTTGTAAAATCATTTGTAATTAATTCTTATTGGTTACTTTTTCAATATTTGTACGTATTATACATCTAATAATAGTGCATATTCATGTGCAATAAATTCATATTATTATTGTTATGACTTATGATTATCTAGTATTAAATTACCTGAATAACTATGCTAATTAACATTATCTTATTATTTCAAACCTCGATAACTTTATATTTTATAAAATAACTGTTGTCTGCTTGTACCTAATCGATTTATAATAAATAATTTAGTTCTCATATTATGTTAGTCTTGTTTATAACACTTTAAAAAAAAAAAAAAGTACAAATATTGAAAAAGTAACCAATAAGAATTAATTACAAATGATTTTACAAATTTTTAAAAATAATAAAATATGTATTATTTATTAAAATTTACATGGCTCTTATTCAGTCAATTTTGAATTTAGAACCATACTTGATTCATCAAAATTACTTATAAAAAATAGGCCTATCCAAATATAGTGTTCAAAACAGGTGTTACCATTTTAAAAAAAGGATAATGTACTGCGCATGCGCAAACTATATGAGTTAAAAAAATTATTAGTTATAGGAATGTATGACTTATTAGTCTAGTTGAATGCCCCACAAGCAGAATTGAAAAATATTTACAGGGTAATGAGTTATTAAGTGTTCCCTGTTTCCGTGAACACACTGTATATATGTGTGTGTGTGTGTGTGTGTGTGTGTGTGTGTGTGTATACATGTAAATATAATATACATTTTTATATAAGTTTCCATTATCTCAAAATGCAATGATTATGCTAATAATCAAATTGTACTTGTTTATCTGTAATTAATAACCAGAAAATATTTAATAGTTTAATACACTTTGGGTTTATTGTTAAATTTATTTTCTTTATTTTTTTTATGATATTTTGATAGAAGTGAATAATTATTTTTGGCCGTAAACATATATTAAATAATGGTAATTTATTCTTGAATAATCAATTTGATTTTAAATTAATTGTGTATATACGAGTGCATTGTTACACACATAAATAAATGAATACATTATTTAGGTTAGAAAAATATTCATCACACGTAGATATTATACAAAAATATCAATATTTATTTAACTCGTGCGTTTAAATATAACATCATATAAATATACTAACCTAACTAACCTATACTCTACATATTTCAAATTCAAATTATTTTGAACTACTAACATTTTAATTTGGTAGTACCACAGTGTATTTAATTGCTAATTAAAATCAAAAAGTAAAATAGGAACTTTATTTACATTTATAGTGAAATAAATTAATTTACAGTTGACTAAGTTCGATTTAAAAATGTTATTAGAGTTTCCACTACAGTGTATTATAAAAAAAAGCAAATCATTACTTAGAAGTCCATAAAGCGACTTCTTAAGTACTTATTGTACTATTGCGAAATATTTAAGGTCTGAAATGATTTTCATTCTACTAATAAAAATATACAAAATACTATTATTTGATGAAAATTTATTAGTAACTAACTACCTCATCGTTATAACATTGTTCATGTAGTCAATTGTATGTGAATACACATTATAAATGATAAAATGTGTACATCTTAATATTATCAGAAATATTTAGTAATCGAATATTACCATTCATTTTTTTTTTTCGTAAAAAAAAAAAATCACATAATGTTAAATAAACAATAAAACTGAGTTATATTATAAAACATAATATTTTAAAGTTTTATTTTTATTTTGAGCTGAATGCATAGAAGTGATTATACATATTTACTCTACTGGTAGGTATTAAAACATCAGGTCAAGTCATAAAAATAAAAAAGTTCCTTGTACAATATTTTTCTTGTTGAACTTTACTCTCATACATTTTTTAGTATCCAGAAAATATGTCTAAAACTAAACCTTTCCCTACTTCCGTAATAATATTTTTATCACTTTTTATAGCTGAAAAGAAAATATTACGTAATTACTATGATCAATTTAAGACTCTCCTAATACGAGAAAATCAACTGCCAATTATTAGTTTCTGAGAGGGCTGTTTTATCAGAAAAAGTAAATGTTTACTAGGAAAGTTTCAGTACATTATCATTGAAAGGGATGAAAATTAACTTATTGAATTTTCCAAAGGGTCAAATTGAACTATAAATATTTTGGCAGGTAATAAAATATCGTTTGAAATATTTTCCGACAGGTAGAATATAATAATCCAACATCTAAGTGAATATATTCAATGAAAAGAATCATTTTTATCAGCTTATTAACGAATACTAGTATACTTAGAATAACAGTATCTACTTAAGTTATTTAGTTAATATTACGTCCCGATGAATTAATAATGAAATTAAAATGAACTTTTATAAAACTTACTCAGATCAGCTTGCATCAAACTAATTTAATATTTTTAATCATTTCAAAATTAACTAACATTGACGCGATTAATTTAAAAAATAAATGCCGTAGAGTCGTTTCAACCATAGAGAAAACTCAATCTTGGTTGCAAAATAGTATAAAGAAGTTTTCGCATTAGTTTGTTGTTTCGCAATAATATTAGCCTTGATGTGCCGAAACATAACGGTAAAACATAATGCGTTTACTACGAATTATTATACTTGACGAATAACGTGGACTTTAAGTTTCCACAACGGTTAAGTACATCGTATAGTGATTAAAAACCTTCGGCGTGTGCGCGCGCGAAAAAAACCACCGCTAGTTCGTTTTACTCTGAATCTAAAATCATGTTGAATATTAGCGAAACATGATAATTATTATACTCTAACTCCGTGCGTTTGTGTTCCGCGTTACCCCAGGGTTTTATTCATTTGTAGTTTTAATAATAACAGTACCTTATAAAATATACGAGAGAAATTAAACGCGATAAATTTTAACGTCATCGTCGGAAAGGTAAGAAACGGGGTTACTGCGGCGGTGCGTGATCGGAATACATATTCACGGAAGCAAATACCGTCCGCTCACCGCACACGTTCGCCGTGGGCTTGTATTATTGTATTGTGCCTTCCTATCCGTTTGTATCCATCCGTAAGCATACTCGTGTGCGTACATGTTTACACACATACGCACACACACACACACACACACACACACACACACACACACACACACACACACACACACACACACACACACACACACACACACACACACACACACACACATACACACACGTTCGCGCGCGTGTAATCGGTCAAGAGACAAGATAGGTGATACACACCACCTCTCTAGTTTAGTCAAACTATCAATTACGGTTTTTGCTGTCGAAAATAACGAAAGACTGTGAGTTTGAAGAACGGTAAGTTGACCGTCTTCTGATATTATTCTTATGTTTTCATAGTGTACGTTGTCGACGGTCACGTGTCGAGTAAGTGCGTACGGACGATCAAATCTAAAAGAAATTTCGCAGGTACCTATAATGCATGTGTTTTTAAATGGAGACGGCCGTGTGTATTTGACGTAATATATTACACGCCTACCGTCATATATAAGTATATACAATATATTTTTACATAAGTGTGTACGAGAGTTGGTATAATTTATTACGCGCGTGTTACTAAGTTCCACAATAATCACCTGGTATATAATTTATATAGTGTTTTAATACAAATAGTGTCAGCTTTTTGTGTTTGAATATTAGAATTGTATTGCACATGGGAATAAAAAACTTAGGTACTCTTTCCGTTCTTTGCCGTGTCTCGTCATTAAAATACTATATTTATATATAGCACCATTATAATGAACTCAATAGCCTGGAATATCATCTACAGTGGGGCAATAAGGATGAAGATAAGCCGTTTGCAATACACGAGAGATGCAAAAGAGAAAGAAAAAACAGGGGATAAAAAAAAGGGAAAAAGTGGTCTGAAACCACTCGAAGAGCCTCCTGATAAAAGAAAGCCAAATCCAATAAGAATGCGTGATATATAAGCGCATTAAACTGTTGTAAAAAAAATTCGATCCCGTTATTACTTTCCACGAGTAATTTACGATTCACCCAAACGTAAATCAGAACAGGTTGAAGGAGACGAAAAAAATACCCAAAAATCCTGTTTACCCGGCTAACACATCCTCTCATTGACTAAGATTTATCAAAAGTTTGCAGGTATTTAAAATAAAGAAATAAACCTGTATGTAGTCCCTTCAGATTTGAATATTCATTATATGCAACGTAACTTTTATTATTTTTGGGTGGCACTACTGAGTGCCCTCCCACATCTTTTATTCCCGATATGTAAATACTATGTTTATCAAAATTACCAAATGTACTTAATTGCAGCATAGATTGTAATTATATTTTAATAAAAAAAAAAAAAACTTTTTTCATTCTTAAAACTATTGTATTTCAAACGATTCGGATCCTCAACGGGTTATTTCTCCCAAACTATTCATTTCATTGTCACGTCATGTCCGAACTATTTGTAATACTCTGTCGTAAATTACATGTAAAATAAACGTTTATTATCATTAATATTACGAAAATAACGATGAATTTTTCATACTTTATGTACATTAAGCTACTTTTACTATGTATATGAAATAAACACCATGATGTGAAATATATTTTAATTACACAAAAATGCGATTTTTAATAATATATTTACAAAAAATTTTCGTGAAATCTGAAATAAATATTTCATTTTTTATAATTTAGTATTAGTCGTTTCAAACGATCATGAAATATTCTATTGAAAACACCACGATACCGGTTTATTTTGCTCATTATTCCATAAGTAGAAATATCGTTTATTAAAAATATATATATATATATATTTATATGCCACTTATTCAACCAGAGAAATCGACCGAAACTTCAAAACGTTTTCACGTGACGTGACCGTTAATGGGTATTGCTCATTCGTTACGTCTACGACGTTGACGTTTCCATGTTAATATGGTTTTGGACCCATAGACCCGTATACGATTTGTCAGGTGAAAATCATATCGAATACGCAAATAAAAATACGCGTATCTATGCAGGATCGCACTCCGTTTTAACGTCATCACGTAACCAGTAATTTATTACGTTTTTAAAAGCACGTTCCACTTTTAGCATTAAACTTTTATCACTCTTTGAATTTCTAATATAGTCCCTCGGCGATATTATATACGCATATGCTTTCAATCTACGTGTACACGAATATATAGATGTATAATACATGTTTATATATATATATATATATATACACACACGAATGCATATAAAAATCAAGAGGAGAAAAAATACGACGGTGTGTCTTGTTAGTTCATCGTTGGGTGTAACAAATGGCTTTTCCGGAATCGCGACCAGACCTACCGATTTAAATGGCCGATGACCGGAAAATATCTCCTGCCGCCGGTCTTATCTTGGATATATCACTGTCGCACGCTTTTTCCCGTAGCCCGTAGAATATTTACGCTCTTTACACACGTTTTACGCCTAAATCGACAAGTGCTCGCTTGAACTTAACAACCACTGTGTGTAATTAACTAATGTTGAGATATGTTCTTATTTTATTGCGAATGGTAAAATACAAAAACAGATCAACTATAAAGCTGTTTCAGACGGTGTTTTAAGTTATAAACAATCGATTTTTCTTGATAAACACTTAAAATTTCAAATTACGTTGAAACTGCGAACAACGAAATCAACTTTGATTATTTTATTGTTGTTCCAAAACCAATATCATTTCAGATTTTTAAACTTCATCGATAACAATGGTAATAATTTTCATATCATAGGGATTTGTATTATTCACGCATTTAACATGTGATAAAATTATCCGTTCAGCTCCACTGATTTATTTTTAATGGCTTGCCATTGCTTTCGAGTTCCAATTGTAATTTCATAAAACTATACAATATATGGTACAAAGAATGAAATGACGAATTATTATAAACTTTCATTGCCATTATTTTACCGGATTCTTCATTTACTTAAATAAATAGCACGTTTAATTAATCAAAAGTGAGGATCTCTTGAGGGTGTAATGTATATCTTTAATCAAAGTAATAGAGTGGAAGAAGATTTTTTGACCTTCATGTTTTAAATATTCTATTACAAAAGGTGGTTCAGATGACAGGTTCTTGAATGTGTTGAAATGTGTATAAAATATTCTCAAAGACGTATCTTTAATTATTAAATATAAATATAAAATATTTATTGTCCTGTTGATAAATCAATCAGAATCAGAATAAAAACCGTTTCATGCAGCTATTACTTCATTATAATTTAAAATTTTGATGATTCTCTGAAGTTATGTTTCTATATGAAAATAATGTTGCACATATCGTCTATGGTATTATAATAGATTGTGAAAGTTTTAAATGAACCATGATGTTTATTAATACATTTTAATTTGATAACTACTTATTTTATGAACTCAGTTTCGGAAATTTATATTTCAAATATATTTATAATTTTGAAATCTAGTTCATTAATTTTGTTTTATTAGTTACAGTTGAAAAACATCTTAAAATTTGTATAATTGTATTTATTTTAAAAATTTTTTTTAATACGAGAACAAATTAATATCAATGTAAATTATTTTGCTGTTAGATAATTTAGTTCAAAATATAAATATTCAAGATTTATATCACAAATTTAATTTACAATTATATTTTATAATGAAGCTAAATAATTATTTAAACATAGCGTGACCAACATAAATTGTACAATATGGTATTCATATTATTATAACGAAAAAATTTAAATCGGTGTGTTATTAGAATTCAGTTGAATTCTAGGTCATAAACTAGAACGCATTAAAATATATTTTATGCTTTCATTCAGTTTAAAGATTTATTTAATTTAATTTAATTCGAAATACCCGAATTGAAAATAAATATTAATAATAAAAAGCCGGTAAAATAATAATGGTGGAAGTTCAACCTTTTCCCTTCGGTTTTCAGAAAAGGTAATGGAGTGGGAAAGTTTATCTATAACCAGGTGTATTCAAAGTTTTTTTTTAATATTTAGCCCAAAAATAGTCAATTTCTTTGTTTATCAAGTTTGTAGAAATATATTTTTTGTATACAGTGAAAATTTTAATTTTCTAGTAGCATCGTTTTTGGAGTGGTGATCAAATAATTAAAATCAATTTAAAGAAAATATCGTTCACAACATGTGTTTTCCGTTTTTATTTTAATTATTAGTAGTTTACTCTTATCAAAGCTATAGGTAAGGGAAAAGTAACCAGTTTAAGGTATCATTCAAAAAGCATATTTTATCCGAAAAGTGGAAGAACGTAACTTTTGGACCATTAATGGACTACCCGAAAAGTGTTTCTAGAAAGAAAATAAATAAACATTAAAATGTATTAAGAACCGTTAGATGAAAAATCTTAATGAAAAATCAAAACAAAATATGAATGGATACCAATTTCAATAACATAACCGAATTTCATAAATTTTAAGTATTATGGAAAATAATAACAAGGTAATACTTTGTTGTAGCTCTATGTTCAAAGGGCCAGATAATAATAGGTTAATACACAATTATTTGGAATTGAAAAAAACGTGAAACTAATACACAGGTATTATAACTTTCAAAAACACATTATTTTTATCATAAATATTATTTTGGTTGTGTAGTTTTATTCTTGTGTATATTTTACAATGGTGAAGCCAGACAGCTAACGTACTTGAAGAACTGTTTCATTTTCATTTTCAACGCGTTCTATTTTCATCAGCTCTCTTTGAAACGAGAAGATTATTTGAGAAAGTTTGTGCTTTCATTTTTCAGCCATTGTTAATTCGATGTCCAGATCAATGGCGCCGAACTTATACTTTTGTAATGACTAATGTAATTGATGAAATAGTTGAGTGGTGTTCAAGGTATAATGATTTCAACAGCTAAATTGTTTAACACTTAATGTGTAGTTAGTATAATTAGTTGAATATTAACATTAGTTAATCTCTAAAATCAAAGGTATACTGATTTGCAAATTTCAGGTTTAAAATATATATATTATATTGGTTGTATTGTTTTGATTTACAAAATACGATAAATGCATTAACATGATATAACACTTGAAAAATAAATATTCATTATTTGTATTTGTGTAAAATTTAACTATGTAAGAAAATTTTTTATTTTATGAATATTACAAAAAAAAAAATAATAATAATTTTTTTAATTTAAAATTGTTCTAGTTGCATTATAACTTTTAAATGTATTATGTCTTGAATAATATAAATACTAAAATGCTAATAATATTAATAAACAACCATAAAGTTAATAAAACACAAATACCCAAATCATTTGGTATATCACCCATAGCAACAGTACCAAACTACAAATCATAATTATAAATTAATTCGATAAAAAAGTAGGTAAAATGAAAAGAAAGTTTGAAATTGGGTGGGTGGTATATAAGCGAATCGCAATGTCATAAATGAATTTTTAGACATCGTCGCCTCTGGTCTGGAGATGTATTTAAGAGAGAGGCTTGGGCTTAATATATTGCATTTTCCTGATAAAAAAAAATAAAAATAAAAATTATTGAATTATTGTTGTAATAAAAATAAAAATAAAAATTATTGAAATATTATTGTAATTATTATTTATCACAAACATAATATCAAGATATAAAAATTATTTTTTTATGAAATATTACCACATTTATCTATGTCCTTCAGTTATAAATATTTGTATCGATAAGTAGAAATTTCAGTAATTATTTTGCTTTCCTACCTTATTTTTAACTGAACAAAGAAACAATTTTAATCTTAAAAATATTATTTGGTATTAAGACCTATTGTCGAAAAGCTAAAGTCTTTGGTTATTTTAGCCATAGTCATATTTTAGTATGTAAATAAATAACAAACATTAATATATTTTACAACAAAAAAGCTCGGGGTGAACGTTTTAAATTTTATTTCAATTTTCTCTATTAACCTAAAATTTAAATTTAATAATTACACGTCATTTTTAAAATTGCATGGATATATATTTAACATGTATCTACATTTTTGTAATAATAAGTCTATTAATTTTGAATGATTTAAATAAATGTATTACAAATTTACATGTGTGTATCATAAGTCTAGGTTATATACTTGTATCTTATGCGTTTTGAGATTCTGAGAGTTTGAAGAATGCATTGGTTTCACCGGGATGTTTTTTTACAAATATAATGTTGAAGAAAATTGAATAGTGGGAGAAGGGGGGTATTTTTTTCTCTTGCTTGGGCTGAGGTGCAAAGTACTTAAATACGACTCAGAGGCAGCGTCATTATAACTACGTTACCAGTGACCACTAAACTAGTAGGTACTGATTTCTGTAATTAAATGAAACATTCTGATTCTTAATGGTGGCTGGCGCGTAATAAACTTCTATGCGGTTAACATAATGCGCAATATACGATTATACACTATGTTATATTGGGAAACTGGAAGAATTATAACAGAACATTTTAACATGCAATCTAATTATTGGCAAACTCTAGGGATTGGTTCATGTTCACGTAAAATCCGAGAACGTATTAGTAGCCGGAACGTTGTGGTGAAGTTCGAATGTAGGTATAAAGTTTTCAAGAACATAGAATAAAGTTTCTTTTTTCAAATATTTTACTTGAAGTTTAATATAGACACTATGATAATTGGTGAAAATGAGAATCAATTGAGAAGATAGCTATTTTGATAATCAATGAGTAAAATAAGCTCATTTCATGATTTTCACCATTACAATGAATTTCAATCAGTCGTCAGATTTATTTAAACTTTTTATAATATTTTGAAAAAAAACGGATTTCAAACATTCTGATGGACAATACAATTAAAATACATCATAAAAAAAAAATGACTACCATAAAATATTTATATCACTAATAAAAATCCAATCAACAATATATAATTTTACGTGTACCTACTAATAATACAATAAAGTTGTTTCTTAAGTTTTAAAAATATTTATGTTGATTATTTCGGAATAGAGATATTTAAAAATAATTTCACAACAAATAAAAGGTATATATGTAAGAATAACTCTGGATTTCATCAAATTGATAAGATAATCATTTAAATATTTAAAATCATTATTTCATTCGTTTGTTACACTAGAAATATGAATTATATTGATATCGTTTACTACACTTAAACCAAGTAACTTAACCTACACTTCAAAATCATTTGTATCAAAAAATTGATTAAAATGTATGACATAAATATTCACAGTAAAATTTAGAGTTATAGAATAATCAAATATTTCTTTATTATATAAATACATAAAAATAAGTCATTATAAAGTAATAAAATAAATAAACAGTTTGGGAAATAAAAAGTGCAATAAATTTTTTTTATTAAAAAATAAGCTAATCCAGAAACAAGAGTTAAATTAAGAAAATAAGGTTAACAACAAGTTAAAAAAACATTGACATAATTATGGCCGCTAAAAATGCAATACAAAAACATTTAAAACAATGCCTCTTTCAAAATTATTTTCATAAAAAGCATGAATTGTTTCCGTTACTCTGATAATTGTCATATTTTTACTATACAATGAAACCATATTATAAATAATTATGTTAAGTGAATATTAATATTTAAACTGTACTCGTGTTTTTTACATTAAAATACATTAAAAACCATTTAGCAAAGGTGCTTTTTTTATCATCGTACCGTCGAGTGTTTCTTATACATTATTGGGCTTTATGTATAACGTCCGTCATGGGTTACCCCGTACGCGAAGTAAGGAAGATGACGATGTTATTAATTGATCTTTGTTGGTCGTAAAATACCGCATAAATACGCTTAGTAATAGCTCCGGCAAGCCTTTTGCGTGTCTTACTCGGAAGCGCATTGTTTATTCGGGGAGATTTAAAAAGATTAGGACACATAAGAGGATCGAAAACTAAGCATTAGGAGTCGACAACAAAAGCGGACCGTCTGCATTCGTCTAAACGTTTTTCCACATTCAAACGAATAATCTCGTTAAATTCGCCCAGAAGTGTGCGTGGCCGCGTCCGCCGCTGCCGTTGTATTACGGTCCGCTTTTGTTCCGGCGATGACGGGCGATCAACGACGGCGGCGATATGATTTTCACGAGTCACGCACAGAAGAACTTCGAGTTTTCCGGAATCTGCCGGCCCGGGGTCAGAGACGGGGAATCCGTTGCGTCGTCGGGTAGGAAGAACGCGTACATTCCAACGCGAGATATTCCACGACGACGGGGGCGACGTACGTAAAAATGTTCGGAAATTCATCGTGTACCCGTTGTCTCCGTTCATATTTTCTCCGCGACGACGGAGATTAAAAGAGAAAGGGGAGAGAGAGAGAGAGAGTGAGAGAGAAGGAAATAAAACGCCAAAGGTTGGCTGCAGCACTCGCGCATAAATCTACCGCCGGGTCGACCCTTGGACTCGATGCCACCGCTACGATACGCGGCCGACGCACGTTCGACGAGTTGACAGTTCGGACCGGCGGCGGCGGCGGCGACGACGGTGGCGGCGGAAACGGAATTAACGACAGCCGCCCTTCGGAGCCCGCATTTTTCTCTTTCCGGATAAATTTATGGGATACATACGATGCGATGCGATCATTAAAAATCAAACCTTCGCTATTTCCGCAATGAGCGTCTTTCTCGGGTTTTTCCTTTCCATACACACACACACACACACACACACACACACACACACACACACACACACGCACACTACCATCACCATTATATGCTTTACGTAATATACATAATAACAACGGCGGTCGACAAATATATATATCACTACGTACATAGCATTTATTATATACTCACACAAGTGTTTATGAGTGTATTTCGTGGGTCGTTGATACGCGTATACGAGTGTGCGGGTACCTACGTGCAAACAAACACCAGTACACACACTCACTCACACACACACATAAAACACGTGTATACTTTATAAATGTAGTATACTCTGGTGGCGTCAGTATGTAGTGCTAATAAGAATTATTCGGTGAGTATAGAGGAGACAAAAGCCCCACTACGACTACAATTACTACTTCTATACTGTCTAGTGTCTCAAAACACTACTACTACTACCATCTTCTACTACTACTACTACTACTGCTGCTGCTGCTACTGCTGCTGTTGCTGCTGCTGCTGCTGCTGCGACTACTACTACTACTACTACTATATCAACACTTCTCTTATAATACCAGTGCGCTCTGCGAGAGACATTTAAGTGTATTCGCGAGATCTTCTACCCTTCGCCACACTGCGTTCCTGCCACGTAGAGGCAGGCGTTGTCAAAAACACGCTCCGGCTGAATAAAACAGATGGTCATAATAATCTCTGAGCGATACATAAAACACGTTTTTATGAGCATCGGTTGTATACTACTGCTGTTACTGCTACTACGTAATTTTAGTTACAATACGCGCACCTACTTTAGTTCTAGCGGTTTATCATTATTATACGCACGCTCATCCAAACACACACACACACACACACACACACACACACACACACACACACACACATTCACGTACAATGGTATAACAATATACGCGTGGCGTCTATGTTTACTGTTTTTAATTTGAAAAACTTGTCTACTATTGAAATAAATTACTTGAAAACTTATGTGATTTATCGAATGAAAAATATTTATCATGCCGAAATTACATATAAAAATATATAAGGAAGGCATGATATGTATCATGGTCAGCTACACTTAAAATAATAAATATAAAAAGTAATTTATGTGGAAAATGTATACAGTTTTATTTAATAATATATAGTATAGACTATAGACCACAGTAGGTAAGAGAGAGAAATGAGGGAATTTTATTTCATAGTTATTATACATTTGTGAAATTTAAGATTTTATGAAAACTCAAACTTCATTCATCATTGAAAAAAAGTTTTCGAGTCAGTAATGTCAGTAATTGTCACAGTAGTAAAGTACCAATATTGTAAAGAAAAACTTTAAAAATAAAATTAAAAAATCTCATTGGTAAATAAGTACATCTGAGATAAACGAATGTATTTTAGAAATGTTGTTCCATGTTTTTAACAAAATGACCTTGTGGTCTTCTATATTTTTCTACGTGAGAGGAGTTACGTGTTTTTAGTCACTGGATATCTCCTCTTTTTGAAAATGTCCACGTATATCCCATTCAATGAATTTGGTATTTTCAGCAAATAAATAATTTTTATCAAAATTGATATTTAGATTCGTCGCCACTGTAACAAGTTTTAAAGACGGAATGGCCTATATGATTTTATACATGTTAGGACGGATAAAGGAAAAACTTATATAAATTATTTTAATTTAAACATTTTTAATAATGAAAATCTTTTTTTTTTCCTAAAAATAAATTGATGCTAATATCTTTTGTTGTGGTAATAAGAAAGTAATAAGAAGTATTTAAAAAACTATAATATTCAGGCTTAAAACCAATTTAAAAACAAAAATTATAAATCTGTAAGTGAAATGTGGAGTTTAAACTCGTACAAATGAAAATAACTAAGAACGGTATATACGTTGAATATTTACATGAAATTTTACTATTTTACAGTTTAATAAACACTGTATGTAACCATTAAACCGTTTATAATCTCATGTTTGTTACAGTTTTTTGTCTATAGTTAATAGGTACGATTAGTTACCTCAAAAGTTTAATCAAAAACTTACAATTAAATCTTTATAAATTATGTCCCTCATCGCTCCTAAATATTGGCACTGTGGTGAGATTGTTATTTCACTTTACGTGCGTATTGTAAGTCAAGTAAATATAATTCAATCAAAATAATTCGCCAATTTGTATTAATAATATTAATTTATGTTCATAATTTCACAATACAGTTTTGAAAATTGTTTTCACAAGAAATTAACGACAACGAGTCGAAATACTATTTTAAAATCACATTTCAAAGCTAAATAAATTCAATTATAATCAGTAATGATTTGAGAATTCTGCAAACGATTCGATTTTTATATCAGGTAGACAATCAAGAGAGATCTCAGACAATTTATTTTTTCGTTAATTAATTCTATTTCCGGAGTATATTTCTTCGAGAACCATCTGACCATGAATAATACTATATAGAATGCGACATCACGGTATAATAATGCGCGTTCGATGATCTACGACTCGGTGCTTACTTGCAAAATACTCTCGTCAAAATATGTTTCACAATAGAATTATCATTATTATTTGGCGTAGAACATTGAGTATAATATTTCACATAAACGTCAATCAGTCGAAAACGGTTTAGGAATACGTTCGCCTTTGAAAGTAGGAAATACCTCGTCGATTTGCATCCAATCATAATAATACAATATTGTGTTGTTGATTTCTTTGAAAACAGACTCTCGAGCGGTTAGTAAACCAAATCGTCTGATTCGACAATAAATAAAACATATCATACGTATTTATGGCGGACATTTTCTCTCTCTCTCTCTCTCTCTCTCTCTCTCTCTCTATCTCTCTCTATATATATATATATATCTACTTTCCCATCAAAACCTTAAGAAAAATATGTAATTACGTTCTCAACATCTGTTCAGAAGGGTCTCTGTAAATTGCGTCCCATTTCAAATTTTTTATGTAAATTGCGGCCCGGGTACATTTTATACATACGTAAATTGCGGCCCAGGTATATTTTATACATACGTAAATTGCGGCCCGGGTATATTTTATATATACGTAAATTGCGGCCCGGGTATATTTTTGTACATATGCCTATCTAACTATTTCTTATTAATATGTAAATTACGTCTAAGCCTTTTTTCCACAAAACCAATATTTTCCTTCCCATTTTTCAGACATAGGACTATAACTATAACAGACTTAAAACCATCTATACAAATATTATTATCATTAAATTTCAAAAAATACTTACACGTTTTAACTGTGCAACACCAACGTTGAATATCATTGTTTAGAAATTTATGAAAACGAAATTTGAAACCATCAACTATTTTCAACGTTTTATTCCTTTTACTTTTCATAACGTCCATTTTTATTAGATTGAAAAAAAATACTGTAAACTGTAGAGCAACCACAGATATATAAAACAACTAGATAGCCGACTCAACGAATAAAATTAAAGTCTAGAATCCATATGCGAACAGGGCAAAATATGATTGATTAATCCATGCCATTTTATATTATTCCATGAAATATAATTTTTCTGTGATTGAAACTAAAGATATAATATAAAAATGTTGTTTTATATATCAGTGATCTTTTTATATGGATTCGGATTGAAACACAATTTTTCGATTATAATTTATAAACTATAAACTATAAAGTGCAATTCAAGTAATTCAACATCATGGTGGTTTCTTGTTCTGTGTCTGATTGTGTCAATAGGAGACTGAAAGGAAGCAAAGTTCATTTTTTTTCGTAAGTACACGGGCCGCAATTTACGTATGTTTTAACAGTACGCAGGCCGCAATTCACATAGTATAATATGACCATGACCGTACTTATAGGGACGCAATTTACCGACTCCGGTTCAGAAGCGTTGTGTATTATTAGTGTTTTCTTGTTTTAAAGACCATGCGATAGGTTCGGTGACGTATTCGTTTGCCGTCAATCGTGTAACACAAAGTCTGACTGTAATAATAAGGATAAATAACAATTATTCCACGTATTCCACGTGCGCATTAATAACGACGTGAGTAGGCGTTTGTTCTAGAGTTTCTACTACACACAAGCAAGAACGCAACGATGGCGTCAATGCAGATTCGTACCACGACGCGTCACAATATCATATTCCCTCAAAACGTAGTAGATTGTCATAGACATGATTAGGTGTTATTGTTCTTCGTTTATTGTTATTAGTTGTCTGAGTAATATTAGTGCAATTTGACGACGGGCGTATTGTTTGATTTCAGCTCTTAATGTATATGTTATATATGTCCCGTTCCCGATATTCGTGTTCATCGAATTATAATACTATCCTTTTCCATTAATTCTCACCCGCAAATACATGTGGACTGCGATAGTTCATTTTAAATATCTGTACACAAACTCGATGTGAAAAACAAATTTGATTTCAAGAAAACTGCTAAATTTATAATGTATTCATTTTATATTGTTAAGTTTTTCATTGTTTTTTCTTCAATAGAATTTTGAAGAATATTTTGTTTTTGAAAAATGTCATACTGTGTAACACTTAAACACGGTTAAATTTAATTTATTCACGTTCGATTCCATCGACACATGTTGCACTATTGTGTTGAAATGTATTTCACTACTCTTAGAAAATGCAAAACTATAAATTGACATAATGAAATAAAGTGAAAACTATGATTTATCAATTAAAAACTCTGTAACCCTAAATGCTATGTCATTTAAAGTATTCGAGTTCTTTAAAATGTGATATATCTTCAGTTCTTACATTTCTATTTTACTCAAACATAATGTTAGTATTGATTGATTTTAATCTAAGCATACTATATTACATTTTTTTTTTTTCGTTTTTGTTTACTTTATATTTTTCCGACCGTTATGGTAAATGTTTATATTCATAAAATTATGTTGAATTTTATTTTTAATTTGAAAACGTTTTAATACGATCGTGCAATTCATCCGTATACGATGCAGGCACTGACCTGAATACATTAAGTGCATATCGTCGATGGAAATATTATAAGCCACCGTGTCTTTGCATAAGGTAGCACGCCCATACTACGCCGTCGCCGCGTGAATATTTTTTTTTTTACGATTTATTGATACCAGGAGCGTTTGCAAGGATTTTCGGGTGTCCAAACAACTCCCTCCCCCTGAATGCTACCGTTATTGAATGTTAGTTCTGTTAGGCATAGACACATTAATAACTGCGCGGGCTCTGTAGATAGTCTACAACAACGTCTATACAGAGATAAACATTCGATATCAAATGCTATAATGATATAAATTACAATAATCATAAGTAATTCATATTCATTATTTTAATATTACAAAAACAAATGTCTAGCTGGTTTTATCGCATACGTCCCTGAACGATACACAGATGATATCCATCGACTTGTCGTGTTAGCAACGTGACCGGTCGACTACCGGGTCACGCGAAAGTGTGGCCGTACGTCAACTAGTGACAAAGCTGTGTATAGTGTCTGATGATCCAATCTATCTACCTTAAAAAAAACGAGACTTGACCGCTCGAGATCAACACAGCTAAATGAGTGTAAATAACGAGTCACACTGGGAAGTTACGAAGGAACAATTGGCGGACGGCCCCTCCTAACACGGTTTGAGCGCCGACCCGCCCGAAGGCAGAAAAAAATTCTCGACCAAGTGTCCCATTTCTTCCATCTCTGGTCACTTCCAGAGATCACGTGGCCCTTCGATGAAATTTTGTTGGTGAAATCACGACTTGCCATTAGAAATGGATTTATCATAAACATGAGCCCTTCAATGGGCTAATATTCCAACTACAGTCCTTCAATTGTTGTATTTAAAAAGTGATTTTATGAAATACATTTAATTTATTAATCAATTAATATTATTAGTGATTTATGTGTTGTCTCGTGCAACAAAACGTTTGACGGTTCCCGACACATTGTGCACAACCCATACTCAACGGTTAGCTCGCATTGGCGTTTTCACGTGAAATAATTCATTTTTTCTGGTTCTGCCGATCCTAATTTATACGTGAATTAACCGAATTCCCATAATATTGCTGACCGAATTGATGATAATTAATCAAAAATAAATCTTTTATCGTATCGTTAGCAGTACGAGTTACATCGTCACTAATTATTGAAAGTAGTCATTTTCGAAAATGGACAATTCAAAGTGGTCAGAAACATTAATATTCATCATAGACCAAAACGTCTTTTAGAAATATCAAGTACACTGAAAATAAATGAATATATAAAAAAATAAATATATTGGATAAATTCAAACAATTATTTTAGATACAAAATAATTATATGAACTACTTGCCTACTTACAATTTATTTTACTCCTATGCCATAAAAACTAGATATAATTTACAATATTATCTTTATTCGAAATATAATTAAATTTTTAACTACTTATTTAAAACAAACTTGAACCAAATTTATGATAACATTTATCACTTGTTTTTTTAATTAAAACCATTTCAAAATCAATACCAAAAAATAAAATTAGTTCTACTCGTATGTTTAAACCTAGTCATGATTTTTTACAAGCGATTTCTTCAAATATATTTTTGACGTTATAAATATGTCAACTATGAAATCACGTGACAATTATCTAGAATCTAGCATATAAATTATGTGTCGTGAAACATTTTAAAATAATCAATCAACTTTAAAATTAATCAAATCAAACGATATTATAAAATACATTACCTATTTTTATTTTATTTTCATAATTAAACTATATAGCAATTACGATAAAGAGTAAAAATTAAAACATTTATATAATTCTGTTAGTATTAAATGTCGTTTTCTAGAATCTGTAGTGTTCTTCATTTGAAAAATAAAAAAAAACAATTGCAATTTATTGATAAATTAAATTTGCTGTAACTAGTAATATTACCCTTTTGTTTTCGAATTTGTCGTTTTTCGAGAATACTTCGGAAACGTCAGTAACCGAGTTCGATTGTAAAACGACCACAGGGGAAATGTCCACCGTGCTTTTATTACCAACGTCAAGGAAACGCTATTAACAAGAGTTCAAGGAAAATATTATAGTTAATGGTTCAAATATGTTTCTTTGGGGTATCGATTTCAGCACAGCATCAAGTAGGCTACAGTTATTTTCATACAAACTTTTTCGATTTTCGTTCCACAAACGTTTCCGAATACTCGTGTACAGTGATTTTCGTTTTTGTCAACGGCTATCTCAAAACTACATTTACACTTCAAATGCTAAAAATGTCCGGACGGGAAACTTTTATGACTCGCATATATAGTGCGTTCGTACGTATATAGTGCTTATTGGTGGGCTGTGCATGAATATATATTCTTGAACCAATTTCACGGTGGCGTGTGTAATACTCGACGGAAAAAAAACCCATATTTAAACAGACGTGGCTGAGACTTCAACTACATTTCACAGAAAAACACAATTGATTTTTTCGTAGATATATTTATTGCATTTTAGATTCTGAGTGAATCGAAGGATCTACTGGTTTCACAGTGATGTTTATTTTTTCTTCTATTCTGAAGAAACTTTTTCACGTGGTTAACTTTATCCAAAAGTCTCGTCCAGCAAACCTATAGATCATAAATTCCATGTTTTTGGTATTAAAATTACTGAAATCTGCAACGTGCATTGAAAGTTTATTGATCGAAAACAATTATTATAGGAAACATTTGTCATTTGATTAATTATACCGGAAAACGTTGCAGGTGTGTATACACTAAAAAAAAGAAAAAAAACGGAAAAAAAGTTTTTATCCATCAACACAACCGTTTCTTTTTGGCGTGAGTATATACTGAACAAAACGTAATTGAAAACGTTTGCAAAATTTATTGGACCGAACTCTGACAGAAATAATTTAGATTTTCGGCTCTTTGCTTTTCCACTGCTCATTCACTGATATCACGATAATTATAATAATTTACTGTACTATTTTAGGGTTTAACACTATCGATGAATTCATTTATTAATTCGCATTTAGTGGTTCACGTTTTGGCTTACATTTTCATGGTAATTTATTTCTTCTTTACCGATGTTTTATTCGACGGTGACTTATAGCTTGTTGAATATATTTTGTGTTTCAAAATCGTTTGGCTAATAAACGATATTATATTTGTATTTAATATGCATGTTGTTTTGTATGTCAATTTTGTATTTAAAATATTTCATGTACAGTATTACCATAGTATAATACCTATATATTTTCTCCAGTTACTAATTTTCAGTTCACTTACGTGCAAGAAAAAAAATATATAAATTCCTTTATTTCTAATAGCAAAGAGTATGGATAATAATGCTTAAGTATTTTTATTTTTTTTTATTTATTTTTTTTTTTTTGCTCAACAAAAAAAAAATAAATCGACATTCTCGTTGGTATTTTGTATTATAATACTGGGTATGTTGAATTTCACTTGAAAGAATTTTTTGTTGTGAAAATCCCTGTAACCAACTGCTCTACTATACATGGTGTATTGAAATGTTCAGTAGGATTATTACTAGTTACTGGAAAAAAACTGTAACAAAATCTACGTGGCAATAGAATTTCCTTTCATACTCTACCAGTCCTGCTTTGTCGGTTTAATGTATTTTTACTTCTTTTTAATTTTTTTTTTATCCTTCTTCACAAAATTCAAAAGGTCTAAAATGTTTCGAAATAAGTTCACATCACAACACAAATCTTGTGAGTATTGTACGATTTATAATTTTGAATTATTAACTACACAAATTCATATGAATTCTCAATAAATAACATCGTAAACAAAATATATTTGTATTAATTTATGAACCTCTAAGCTTGTCCATAGTGCTATACAATTTATTTTTTGTTATTTAGCATTTTAAATATATAAACATCTTTAACTTACTTTGTGTTATAAACCTACAGTTTTCTATAATATACAATCAAAAATAATTATTAAAATTTAATTAATTTAGAATATTTTTACGATTCACTAGTAGCTAACAAATTATATCGATATTATATCATCATACACTTTTAAAATTGTTTAAATATCTGTATGGAACTAAAATATTTAACTTGAAGATGGAAAAATAAGTAATACTGTAGGTATTGAAATATAAAAGTGGTATTACGAATAAAACAATTAATAATCTCGATACCATAGAAATAAAGAAAAGAGTCAGACTTTCATTTCTTCATGTATTACGATTTACTTTCTTGTAAAGTCGTAGGAAACATCGAGTGTTGAAAATATTAAGTTAATATTAATATACTTTTTCACCTCGGATTTATTTTTTCTTGTTGCTTCTTCAATATCTTGATTCCATGTTCTCGAATGAAAACAATGAATGGTAAATCCATAGCCATATATTTATAATTACGTACCTTGAAGTGATAATCTTTTTTAAAGCATTGCTTTGTCTCCTTTCATACCAATTGCATGGTTTTCAAGGAGCCACTGGAAAATAGCGATCCTTTGATGACATTTTAAAGGCCAAAGGAACAACACTCGACCTTACTGCAAAACCTTGTATTGTACTCCTCTATATACATGTAACCACTTGTTTTCTAATTGCCATATACATCATGCCCATTAGAATTAGTTATAAATTTAATTATGGAATGGGTTTGATGATGTTTAAGTGTTGCATTCGTTAAACTAATTTGTAATGATCAATTGTAAAATGTAATTAAAAAAAAAAAAAAAAAAAAAAAAAAAAAAATGAAATTTGTATTTAACAAAATTTAACCAAATTAACATAAAAATATATTTGTTTTGCATACAGTTTGATTTTAATACTATTAAAATGTTATGAAATGCCCACAGCTGAAAAAAAGAAACATAAGCCAATACCCAATAGCATTTATTCGATATTTTTATGAGCAATATCCGATCAGTGTCCTGAATATGAATCATTTTAACAATATAAATTAATGTTGAATAATGCGATAATTCCAAAATAATGCGTTAAAAATTGTACGGTGAAAATGTTATTCAATATTTTATTTTATAGAATATTTAATATAAACTATTACATTAATCAAAATGAAAACTCTGCAAATTTCTTTTCAGTAGTTCAAAACGATGACACGGTACAGTTTCATTACACAAATGACATCACATATAACTACGAGCATTAACGGAAATGAATTGTTTGTATTTTGAAGATTGAAATATAAACGCATTTTAAGTTTTAAAATTTAATTAATTTGTACATTCGTTTTAAACTGTGTAGATAAATGTTGTAAAGTTTCCATTACTACAGTCAATGCGTATATATATATATATGTGTGTGTATATATATATATATATATATGAATATACGATATACTCGTATAGTTGAAAGGGGTCGTAATATATTCAAAGAGTTCAAAATATAAAATTAATTTTCACTGACTGCTTCGTTCACATCGCGTTGTGAGCATCAGTCGTTTCATTGGTGTATCATGACCCGCCACGGACAATTTATGCATGCGCAGGATACTATGTTTGAAAAACATATTAAAACGCATTAAAAAAAATAAAAAATTAAATACGTATTAAAAAGAATTAGATTGTCAACGTGTGTGTACACTTTTTTCATTTTGCTTCATTATTCAAACGAAATTCCACTCGAAAAATCACGAAACACGTTTTGGATTATCGGGAAATATTTCCGCAAAATTAAACCCACGAGAAATTTTTTGCGCAACCGACAGACCATGTCATTAACTTGCGGAACATTGCATGTGAGTTTCTTCTCGCCCTCCCTTGTGCCCTTGCCGTGGCTGTAGGATAGACTATAATATACTTGTTGGCGCATACAGGCTGCATGTGTGTGACACATTTTTTTTCCTGTCCACGCGACAACTATTCGGATCCTCGTATAACGCATAGGGTGGGCATCACGCTCACGCCCTACGCAATTGGCTCTAAACATAGGTATAGTTACTTGGCAAAACTTCAATTGCTTCCTACTCCCCCGAACGTCCTTATCTCGCTGGAACGCGCTTCTCACTCGATTGTCTATGGCATCGGGCCACCACCTCTTTTGTTCTTTATAACTCCAAAACAAAATTATACGTTCCACATAAGTCTGGTTTGCGGTCGTATTGTCTCCGTTCTTTATTTCTTTTCTTTTTATATTTAACCGTGGCAAAACTTTTCAGCAAAACCGTAATATTAAATGTGAAAAAAAAACAATACCTACGACTTTCAGTGAGAATCTTATGAAACTCGTTTAACTTCTAAATAATTGTTCAAAATACTTTCTCATTTAACATGCATTGAATGTGGTGCAGTCGACCCATACATTTTTCAAATAGTTTGTGCAAATGTATATATATATATATATATATATATAATTTTCTTTTACTGTACATTTACTAAACTTAATTAAATCTAGTTGTTGTAAATATAACTTCTACCACGGTTAACCCATTCGCTACAATACTACAGCAAATTTTAAATGAGACATTCGATATTGACTAGGTATATTGTAAACTATAACATTTCACTGATGCGTAATGCCTTATGGCTCTTATAAAATATGAATTCTTCCATAAGGTGGTTTTGAAAAAATCAAAACCAAAGATATAATTTTATGTGTTTACCTTAGACCCGTTTTATATTTTAAACTTGATTTGGAGTCGAGTATTAAACATTAATTTAATTTTACTCATTTCACTGCAAGGTTGCAAATTGTTGAAATATTTTATTTAAAACTGTAATCAGCATACAATTCAAAAAATGATCCTAGTTAATTTTCTGCTGTTTAACTTTACTATACGTATCTTTAAAACATATCAAATAAAAAGCAGAATAAAAATTAAAATAACATTATTTTTCTCACGTTTGTTTAAAGCATAACTATTGAATATTTTTTTCTTTATTTATTATATTTTGTAAAGCAAATTCATTCTTTTAAATTATATATAAAAATTAAGTACCTAAGACATTTGAATTCAATTAAAATAAGAATGTTTATATAATCATAAGTATTGATTGAACTGTTATGACACGTTTTTAAATAGAAAACATTTTTATTTTCTATATAATAAATAGCTATGCGTTTCATTACAATGCAGTAAAGGTCTACCTTGTTTGTGCATATTTTAGTAAGTTTCAAAATAATTGATGTTTGAAGTTGATTATTTTATATACAGACATGTATATGTTTAACCAGTCAAATCATTAAAATGTTCTACTAAACACACTTTTTTATACAATTAAAGAAATCAAAATATAATTTTTTGAAACTACACAAATTTATTGTTTAAAATAATTACGTATTGTTATGGACGCGCGCGCGTGTGTGTGTGTGTAAATATTATATATTTCAAAAAATGCATGAATTTGAAAAGTTGTGACATGACAATTTTTTCAACTTACAAAGTCTTATTATACGTAGAAATTCTAATCTAAGCTTATGTTGCATGTCTCGTTTCATAATAAGCCTCGGAGTTATGTAAAAGTAAAATAAGGGTAGTTACTAGTTTCTATCATGCATCCTACGAAAAAGCGAAATTAATATTGCCGAAGGCTGTACACACTGTACACTAAATACCCCATCCGTTGTCTGGTAGTCATAGTATCCATTATTTACTGCTACTCCAACAACAAACTATGCTTTTTGTTTCGTATGTGGTTATGTTGCAATTTATTCTGTGCAATAATAATAATTTGTCTTTAGATCCAATAATTAAAGGCCAATAACTAGCATGTTCATTTAAATCAGTAAAATAGTAGGTCATGTTGGTACATGGTATTTTTTATTGACCTTTTTAAGTGACTAATTCTATATAACAATACAAAAAATAGATAATTTATAGTATAATTTGTATTTACGTACATTCAATTATGATGTCAAATTTAAAGTATAAAATGAAAATTTAAACTAAGAAGTGAACCAAAATATCCTTAAAAATACATAAAAAAATTGATCGAATACAAACAAAACCACTGAATATTAAAAAATCTGCACGTTTCATTCAATCGTGTGATATTTGTAAGAATGAATATAAAAATTGCCTCAAATTTTCTCTAGAAAATTTTATTGTATACGAAACATATATTTGTAGAAGTATGGAAAGTGCCGCAGAAGTGCTATTCTAAAATATCAAAATTCCAAAATATCACTGTAGTTATTGCGGAGTATTTGGGAGTAACGTATTGTAACATCGATTTGATATTTGACTTACGTAGTATAGGTAGTGTATGCATTATATACTAAAATAACAACTATATTTTAACGGCAATGTTTTTTTCATAGCATCGACATTCAAAAATGAATAAAAAACTTAAAATTATAACAGTTATTTTCTCGTATAAAAAACTATTTATAATTTTAACATTAATGTGTTAATGTTTACCGAAAATAAAACATGTATTACAAACAAGTTATACACGTTATTTTAGTGGTGCCCATTGGTTAAAAACTGTATGCCAATATGTAATTATAATTTTGGATCTAATTTTTATGTAAGTACTTTTTTTAAATAAAAATACATTAAAAATATCTCTTCATACATTGGATTTTAATAGAATCATAAAAATTGTAACGTTATGTAATATAAAGTATAAATCTCGTTATTCTTTGTTGACATTCTAAATTTCCATAACAAAAAGCTTTCTACTGTCGAGAGAGTCTGAAAATGTGTTTGGATATTGGGAAAACGTATAAATTTACAAAACCAAAATATTATTGTCTGATCATGAATAATACTATTGTAAAACGAAATGGCCAAAATTACTTTTACAATGATACATGAAAGAGTTACAACAATGATCATTTTTTTTCAAACTGTGTTAAAATTAATTAGTCCGACATTTGCTAAACATAAAAATACTTTAAGATAATTCATATAAAGTAATTAAGTGTAAAGTAAAAGTGATGTGCTTTGATAATTATTCAATTCCCGATTTAAGTGAATTTTCCAATAAGACGAAAAAGTCATTCAAATAACAAGGAAAACAAAAATAAAAATCTCAATACTCTCATAATAAATGTAATGATTTTTGAGTATCAAGTAGTCATGATAATATTATATGTATATTTTTAAACAATGATTTCCTGTCATCCCTTGAATTTAAAAAAGAGAAACATTTTTATAAATCAAATTATGTATGACTCTTAAGCAAAATTATATATTAGAATTTTAATGAAATCAAATAGCAATGATATATATATCATGGATTATATTTATTTAGTAAATACATTTTATTACTAAAAGTATAATATGAAAAATAGTTTATAGTTGCACACACACACACACACACACACACACACACACACACACACACACACACACTTCCTCACTCACACATACACATACACACACGCAAGCATATTTTATATTTTAAACATTATATAAAGTGCATAATTTTAAGTTGATAAGTACTTTACTTTTTCGATCTTTCATTATTTTTCACACAAACAAAATTATTTTATGCACATGAAATTATCTAGTTGTAAAAACTGCTTGATGTTATACTTAATTATTCATTTAAATTATGATCGTAAATAAATGTGTGGTAAACTTGTTCAAACATCAAATAATTAACGGAAAAATCTTTTGATAATTTTAACAATTTAAATTAATTACTAGTATTACAATTATACAATTTTTGCTTTGTGCAATATTCAACCATGCATATTCACATTTTGTTCATTGGTAATGAATTTTTTTTAAGATGCTTTATTACCTGCTTTTGAATCTTTCCAAAATGAATAGAAAGACTATACATGGCATATATATATGTTTTTTACATATGTTAAAATAATAGGTAATATTAAACGTCTGAAACAAATTTAACATCACAGTTATTTAATTATTTATGATGCTTACGGACAATTTAGTATGAATACGTAGAAAAATAATTAAATAACGTTGTGTACCTGTGGTTATTGTTAAAATAATATTAAATCTTCTTCATAATGAAATCAACATGAGTTAATTGAATCTGTTATAAAGTTTAAAAAATAATTTGCTCTAGATGAGAAAAAATTACCTGTCTAATACTTTCAAAAATATTACGACACAATTAAAAGTATTAATTTTTGTATAAATGAATAGTTATAATATAATTTATATTTATGAACTGACGTTTAAAGGAATTTTCGTTGATAACAAAAATATGTATAATTTTATGCTAATCAGATACATTTAATCATAATAAATTCCAGTCAAAAATATTTAGTTTATACGTATTTTGTTAGGAACAGTTTTTTTAGTAAAAGATTTTGATAAGTATTTTTGTATAATTTTTTTTTCAAAACATGAAAAAATGAATTCCGAGTATTGTGCACGTATTTTTAGCATACACATTCATAATTTTCATGATTATTTGAAGCTCTGAATTGATTTCATTCGTTTGTTATAAATCCATTCATAATACATTAATTCTGCATTGAGAAAAACGTTTTTTCTGCATTGTAACGACGTTTCGTTCAAACGAGAACACTCGAGAAATAGTAGCTACAGTGATCACAATACGATTTATGTCTGACACTACATATCCATATAAATTGTCCTCACTGACGTTTTACATAAATATATGTGATCTGTTCAACGTTAAATTGTATGTGCACTGATAACCACGTTCGGTGATTTTTACTTCAATCGGTCGACGGTTAAAAGAAAATACATCCCCAAGTTGAAAAATATTGAATTATCTTCAACGAGTATTCAATTTTCATCAATACGTCAGTCTCTGATAAACCCTTCAAAGAACAATTGTTATTTTATCAAACTGACTGATGACGTTATTCTCGAAATCAACTCATTAAATTTATCACAAGTTGTTTTAAATACTTTACAAACAGAAAACGTAGCTACTTTATTTTCAAACATTTCAAAACGCTTTCTTGTCTTAGCATATGTTACAATATAATCAGTAGTGTTTATAAATATAGTTGAAACTATTTGGACCTAAAAATAATATTGAAATCTCAAGCTTATTAGAAATATATCCAAAACATTTTTTAAATTAAATTCCTATACGATTTTTATTTCATATAGATTTATATTATAGTCCATTACATCATTAAAGTATAAACTATTTATTGATATTAATGTCTGAGTTTCACTTTGCACCAATATGATTTCAAAAATATTTTGAATAAATTAATCTCCATAACAATTTGTTAAATTTTCGTTTTATGAAATAATTATATTCCTTTGTTCCTCTTGAAAACTTTATATGTACTGTAAAAGCAAAAAGCTCTTGATCATATTCAAGATTATTGAGATTATTATTCGAATCTGAATCATATTCTAAGTCCTAAAAACGTATAAAATTGTATAACCATATACATTAAAAATGTATAATAACAATTTCAAAAAAATGTCTCTGTGGTCTTGACATTTATCAAATTAAATAGATATAAATGTATAATTAAAATGAACTCTTAAAATTAAAGAAATATTACCTCAATGAAGCGATAAATTTATTTTACAGAATTAAATAATGAAGCAATTAAATGAGTTCATTAAAAATCGCAATGAATTCATTTTGTATCTATATCAAAGAAAAATTGTATTGCCGATGTGATTTTAAGAAACGCCAAGCCGATTTTTCTCTGCCATTCTCCTATAATACAGTTTTGTACAAAGATTCTGTATCTAAATTCAAGGGTTTTCAAACTCTACAATAGAAAAGTTTCGCCAACCCGAATTACATTTTCTTTTTAGACTTAAAAATATACACTCAGTGATCAATACATCGAATTTTCTGGACAATGTCCTCAAATGATCCTTACTCCAAGTTCTTTAGTTGTCCACCAAAAGATAACTGAGTGACAGTAACTTCGGCGCCTTCCTTAATTGATTTCATTGATTCTTCAATCAAATCTATCGTAACAGTCTTTTAAATTCTGGAGTTATGTACTTTTTTTATTTTTTTATTTATTTTTTTTTGTGTGTTTCGGTCGTTCTGTGGTCGATGTGTTTGTTTATGTGTGTGTGTGTGTGTGTGTGTGTGTGTGTGTGTGTGTGTGTGTGTGTGTGTGTGTGTGTGTGTGTGTGTGTGTGTGTGTGTGTGTGTGTGTGTGTGAGTGTGTGTGGGTGTGAATTTTGGTTTGAACACGTCGTTCTGATTTTACACGTAGTGACCGACACGGTTTTCGATTCTATTTTATATTCTTGGTCGTCAATATCTACAATCCTATCGTAAAACTTGAACGCAATCCAAAACGATCGGAAACTTTTTGACCGATGGCACGTACTTTATGACCAAGGGCTGGAAAAATGTACACAAGAGATATTCTGCGGAAACGATGAATCCGCAGACTGTTAAAACGGTAAACCAATTCGGACATATTATTACATATTATATATTTAACTGATCAAGTCATTCATGCATATTTTATTCGTTGTACGACTATTATGAACTATCTGTTTCTTTACCAAGCAAATTTTTATAAAAAAAAAATATTTATATATATATAGTACAATTAAGGATAGAAACAGGTTGTACTTTCACGTGATTATTTTATGTAATTACAGCGAAATACAACAAATTATTTTTCTCAATAAGTTAATAAACATATTCAAAATGATTATACGTAATTATTCTTCTATAAATTTGTACGTATTTTATAGAGTTGAGTAGGTGAAATAATATGTTGACATACCATTAAAATGTTTGTTTTCAAAAATAAAGCAAAAATGAATATTGAATATAAAACATGCATCTATCAAATTATATAAAAATTATATTACGTTCAACATTAATAAATAACAACAATATTTGTACTTTGTTTTTAAATTTATAGCTTTAAAATATGCATATGATTTTTACGACAACTATATCATTTTTATTATGTTTAATCCAAACGTCGTAAAACAGAAAATGTGTGTCTACGATTAATAATGTATAATATATTGTACAGATATAAGTATAGTTGAGTTGCTCTTGAGAATACGAAATGAGTTCCATTGAAAATATAAAACTACACAATTTTAAGCCTTTTCTGAGGGGAAAATGAAAAAATATAATTGCGAAGTGAAAAAAATATTTTATAATTTGAAATAATTAAAATAATTTATCAAAAAAACAATTTTTAAGATTTTCTTCAATCATTTAATATAATTTGCATTTTTAATTATTATCACAAATTATCGGCCTAATAATTTAGTTCTCATTGGAAAATACAATTGTTAGCTTGATTTTATTTCATAATAAATAAGTTGAATTGTCATACAATTATTGTAATGCATACTATCATATATTTGAAAAATAACTTGTTGATGTCTAAAATATATTTAAATAATTAGTTACAAAAAAAATTATATGAGTGCCTAATTTCTTCGAACTATATTAAATACATATAAGATATAGTTTGAGCTTTAATCATAGTTTTTCTCGTTTGAATTTCAACTAATATCATTTTCATAAGACTCATTGTACATTTTATATTGTATAAATAGTAGTTTCTGAAAAAAAAGTTCAGTTGTTGGACAATATTAGTTGTTATTTAAATCGAGTTTACGCAATCGAAAAAATAAAAATGTTTCATCCTATAAATTATAATTTTGTTTTGGGTATTATAAATTTTGATATTTAACAGTCCTTCTTGAAAATTACAGGGGCAACAATATTATATTGATCGTGAACTTTATATAAATCAAAATTGCCAATTTTATAAATACCGATGACATGTTAAAACAACGTTTGTAAACACCGGTGACTTGTTGAAACGATGGTCACTACAAAATGCATTCAAAAGAACTCGAGCGTAATAATTTTGACCAATTCCTCTTCTCCCTCCAAAACACACGCACACGCATCCACATATACAATCTCCTCCAATCTGTAATACGTTTATATGTATATGTTTAAGTAATACTCATACATACATATATATATATATATATATATATATATATACATAATGTACACTTATCGTTGTCCAATCTGTTTTACTCTTTTGTCACGGTACCAGTGGCAAAGGACGGGCACGGGGGGAACAGAAAGAACGAGTAAAGGTTTTCCGAGTGGTACTCTAATCACACTGCCGTTGTCTAATGAAACCCTCATAACGACATTTCCAAACGGATGAACTCGTCAAGTTGGACACGAGAGCTACACAATTGCACTAGTTCATTGTGACGACGTGTGGTATTCAAAGGTATTCAATCGGCGTATTTGTATATAATTTACAGGGTGATTCAGCAATTGTGTTAAAGATTTTTATCATATAAATATATATAATATATATATATATATTATATTTATATTTTATATCTTTTAAATACCTTTAAGGGGTAGTTTTGGGAATCAACTTTTATAAATCAAATGGAAACTTACATTTTTCACAAACACAATATGAATGAATATTTTGAGTAAGTAGATTTTAAGTGGTGAAAAACATTAATTATGAAAAACTCTAGAATTGAAAATGATTTAGATTTTTTAGAAATTATATTAAAACTATGGTAAAATATATATGCAGTGCAGTTGTACGTTTGGTTATAACTCATACAACATCACAATATTGAAAATCACTCTAAATGTAAAACTTTGTATGAATTAATATTTTTCATCCTAAAATACTTTCGCACTGTATTGAGAAACAAATATAGATTCCCATTTGATTTTCAAAGGTAAACCATCAAACTATATCTTAAGGGTAGTAAAACATATGACATCAAATGATTATTTTAGATTTTCTTAAATAAAAAATTTCATAGTATACAATTAACTCTAATTTAATGTCTGAATGAAAAAAATTGTTGTAACACAAATATTGAATCAACCAGTATAATTGTTCTTCAGTGGATAAAATATAAAAATGTGACACACACACACACACACACACACACACACACACACACACACACACACACACACACACACACACACACACACACACACACACACACACACACACACACACACACTCACACACACATACATACACACAGTCTCATACGTAAATACGTAACAAAACGTTGAATTGTTGATATCAACAAATGAAATCGAGGAAGACGTGCTAACGCATATTAGCACACAACGGAACGTAAAAAAACCTCGTCCAAATGAGCGAAAATCAATTCAGGCCATTTATAATCGGTATAGTTCTAGAATAGGGAAGGTTTTTTTCTTTTTTAATTCACCGATAGTTGTAGAATAACATGGAGTGCGAAATTCGTGGGATACGGTAGGGTAGTAACTACACATTGACGCATGTTTTTCTGTAAAACTCGTCAATAGATTTGGGAACGATACACAAACTCTGGGCAGAGATTAAAACTCAGTGATACTTTTTGTCCCGTAGAAGTGATTTAAGATCGAAGTAGAGCGCCTATTTACATAGAAAACGAGCATATTCTAAGGGTCAAAAAGACTGCGTAATAACTGGTTGAACAATATCGAGACCACGAGTAATACACATTGTTGGTACGAAGTTTTTTTTTTCTGAAGAGAACGAAATTATTAAAAACAATTTTAGTAGTACCCACTTATCGAATTCACATTTTTCAACCGATGTGTACAGAATATAATGCCGAATAACCAATGTAGGGTGAAGTACATAACAATGAATTATTGAGCTTGAAAACATCATGATATAATATGCAGGGTATTTCAGATATATTAGACAAATGCAATAACTTTTTCATTATTCATTATTTTTTCCTTTTTTTTTTTTTTTTTTTAACAAATATGTTAATATACACTAAAATATTATATAAAAAAAATAATTTTTTTAAAAAATTTCGATATTTAAATATCTATTAGTCGTCTGATTTCTAAAAAAAAAACATAATTTTTCGTAATAGTATGTTTAAACTTATGGTTATCACTTGAACAACCACGTTGTCAAAAAACAGTTCAACAGTTACACATCATTCATTCGTAAAACCGCAGCACATTTATTTAAAAAAAAACAAACGAACGGAACAAAAATTAATGAACTTTCCGAATAGATCTAAAAACTCCAACGGCCATTGTTATACGGGTATATCGTGTACACCTAATTAGTCTGTTGCGACGGGAATACGAGCGAAATACTAATAAATACGCCTTTTGTTTTCTGTCTCGTACAGGTATCATCGCGGCGCGCGGACTGCATCATGACCGGCGCCACTCCGGTCGTAGACGACGAGAGGTGCAGCGCGTCGCGGCGTCGGCGCCCCCCAACCGTCGCGGCGGTGGCATGTGGCCGTCGCCGGCGTCGCGGTCGGCGACGGCGGTGGCCGGCGGCCGCGTGATCGTGACCGTGCTGGTGCTGTCGGCGGCGAGCGCGCTGTGCGGCGCGTGGGCCGACTGTCCGGCCGCGTGCGAGTGCAAGTGGCGCAGCGGCAAGGAGTCGGCCATCTGCGCGGGCGCCAACCTGACGGCCGTGCCGCGGCACCTGGACTACGGCACGCAGCTGCTCGACCTGTCCGGCAACCCGCTCTACCGGCTGGGCAAGGACGCGTTCGCGGACGCGGACCTGCTCAACCTGCAGAAGCTGTTCCTGTCCCGGTGCCGGATCAAGGCGCTGGACCGGTACGCGTTCCGCAAGCTCAACAACCTGGTGGAGCTGGACCTGAGCTACAACAGCATACCGGTGGTGCCGTCCGCGGTGCTCGAGTGCGTGCCGGAGCTACGCGAGCTCCGGCTCAACGGCAACCCGATCATGAAGGTGCCCAACGGCGGGTTCGCGCACGTGCCCCGGCTGGTCCGGCTGGACGTGTCCGAGTGCCGCGTCGCGCTGCTCGAGTCCACCGCGTTCGCGGGCCTCGAGAACTCGCTCGAGTGGCTGCGGCTGGACCACAATCAGCTGCGCGACGTCAAACCGTCCACGGTGGTGTCGCTGGCCAAGCTGCACGGCGTGCAGCTCAACGACAACCCGTGGAACTGTTCGTGCAAGCTGCGGCCGCTGCGCGAGTGGATGGTCCGGCGGAACGTGCCGTACGGCGCGCCGCCCGTGTGCAAGACGCCCGCCCGGCTGGCCCAGACGCCGTGGGACAAGCTGGAGCTGGACGATTTCGCGTGCGAGCCGCACTCGGTGCCGGTCAAAGCGGTGGTGACGGTCACGGAGGGCGACAACGCGACCGTGTCGTGCCGCATGTTCGGCGTGCCGATCCCGTCGTCCCGGTGGACGCGCAACGACCGGCCGGTGCTAAACGGGGCCGCCGGCGGTGGTGGTGGAGGCGGCGGCGGCGGCGGCCGCAGCAGCGTGGTCACCGAGGGCCGGTACACCAACCTGACCATCGTCGCGGCGGCCGAGCGGGACGGCGGCAGCTACGTGTGCGAGCTGGAGAACCGGTCCGGCAGCTCGCGGTCCAACTTCACGGTGGTGGTAGTGAAACGGTCGCCGGAGCTGGCGCTCGCGGCCGACCGGTACGCGCTGCCCGGACTCATCGTCGGCGTCATACTCGTCCTGTCGCTGTGCCTCATATTCCTGTGCGGGCTGGCTATCCGCACCAAGGGCAGCCCGGCCGGGTACGCGGCGGACCGCGGAACCGTCGACATGGTCAGCGCCGCGTGCGACCCGTTCGACCAGTACGAGAAGATCGAAATGGACCGCGGCGGCGACGACGGCAAGGCGGCCGCGGCCGCGTTGACGACGGACGCGCCGCAGCGGCACCGCCGTGACCCGTCGTCCGACAAGGACGGTCGGACCGACCCGCTGGACTATGACGAGTCGACGGCCGCGGCGACGGTGACCGGCGGCCGGTTCCGGCGTCACGGCGGCGGAGGCAGCCTCCACGACGACGACGACGACCTGGACCGCGACGAGTTGCGCTGCTCGTACGACGAGCCGCCGTCGTCGACCGCGCCATCCGTCACGGACCGACCGACCGCTCGTCCCAGCCACGCGACGACCACTGTGCCGCACAGGTAAGTGCTCACATAGATACGTGATATTATATGCCGCCCGATGTATACCGACCGCGTCCCACGCCCGAACCGGGATCATGACGAACGCTATAACGAATCGAGTCTCGAGTTCAAACGAAATATATAACATCAATTTTTATTTTTTTTTTTTTACTAAATTATCATCAATTGTATATCACTGATTTAAAAATTACAATACGATGATTATCTTTCTCTTTTAAGCAAAGCTTGAGTTAGAGTAAGAGAGTGTAACATACTTAAACTCAAAATAGAAAGTGAATTAATTAAAGAATATAATTAAAAAATAGAGAAATAAAAATTACAAGAGATAAAAATATATTAATTTTTTAAACAAATTAAACAATTTAATTTAATGATAATAACAATAAAACAATTCTTTATTCTCCCATTATTGAATTACATTAATCGAATGTATCTATGTAATATTTACGTATGTGAATTGATATCATTTTATGTAAAAATGAAAATGATAATGTTACGAATAAAAGTAATATCAACAATTGAATATGCATGAAGTTGATCGCATAAGATTTGCGTTTACATCATGTTATTCTTCTGGCATTTGACCGAACTAATACCACAAATTAAATAATCATATAACATTAATACTGGGTTTTTACCTATTCTATATACAAATTTATTAGCAAAATCATAAAAATCAACAGGAAAATAAAACATATTTAACCGTAACTCTATTTCTTAAAGCAAGTTTCAAATCTAGAAATATAGGGAAGAAAACATTTTTTTTAATAGTTCGCCAGTAGTAAGTTAATACATAAACATGAACTCCAATGGTATTTAGTTTAAATCTTTGGGTTTCAATAAACAAGGAATCTCAAACAACTCTACACAATTTATATGCACCCATATATCAATATATGCTTATGTAATCAGAACGCATATTCGTATAAAGTAAGACTATAGTAGATTCATGAGAAACGTATAGTCCAGCAGTAGAGTTTTTTTCCATTGTCGTGGAGATATGTTACATCCGTCACTATATTTGAATTCTCGTTTATTTCAATTAATTTCGTTGCTACAAATATAAATAATTTCATTTATGTATGAATGGTACAAAGTACCTCAGTGAACTCAAACATTACCCTCAAGAAAAGGGTTACCCAGGCGAAACTCTTTTGTGTCATTTGTTCCAGACAATGTTAAATAAAACATTGTGACAAATCGATAGGGTTCGTGTTAGTTTTTATAACGCAGTTTGTAAGTTTCTAGAAACTATTACATATAACTTAGTAAACTGAATTATATTCCAGTCAGACAACGCGGTTTACAAAATTTACCAGTGTAATAGGAATTACCTAATCGACTACTCCGTAATTGGACAAGATATAAATATCGACCACCCATTCATTCAAATTCAGTCCAGTAAAACGAAGTAGATGTGTTGCACAGAAAACCAAATATTTTTATCGTGATTCGAATACTTCTCACTTCTCAGAATTGAGCGATGGCAGATGTGTATTTTTTTAAATTGTTATCGAATATCAAAAAAAAAAGTAAAAGAAAGTGAGACATAATATACGAGTGACATAAACTATTAATAGTGTTAATAATAAAACTAAATAAATTAAAGTCTAACCGTAGAAATATGTCATTGGTTTGTACAATTTTATTTGATGGCATCGATACGAATATCGCATTTTAACGAAGTTATTCAACGGAATTGTTTACATGCAATTAAAATATATGCCATAACAAAACATTAAAAACTAGGTATTTAAAATGGACACAGTATCATTTTCAGCATAAGTAGCTAATTAAAATTATTTTAATAAAACGTGAGGCCCAAAGCAAGAGTGCCCGTTTAAAGCTGACTCTCGTTGAACTGGTATACACCTCGAAATTGTTTTGTTTACACCCAATAGTTTTAGGTGAATGCTCTAATTAAAAAATGTACTTAAAATATAATCCGGTATCGCCGCTGTTGTCTCGTTTGTTGTTTTATTAATAACGTGTACGTAAATTGTACGTTTAAAAAATTTCTCATACCATATCAAAAGTTTTATGAAATTACTAATTAGTAAATTTTAAATTCAGATACAAACTGTGGACGTACTCAAGTGACGCGATAACATAATGATTATCAATGAGGCTTTTTTTTTTATATAGCGTTTTCAGACTAGGAAAAAGGAAAAATTCTACTTCTATGTATTTCAGTACACAGTTTTCAAACATTTTCCAGACATTTATTTAGTCTTGGACACTGCACGTTAGATTCAGCCAGACAGGGTCCATGACCTGCCACGCAGCGCCAAGAGACTCGAAGACGCAGCACAATTTACGTGGTCGAGATAAAAATAACGTTTTGATTGGTTCGTTGCGGCGCCTTCGATAAAGTCTCGAAAATTACCATTCGCTTAAACGTGTACACGAGTTAATTTAGCGAGAAATGTTTCAAAACTGCTTTTTTATGTTAATTTCACCGTTGCACCACAATTAGAGTTTTATGTGTACGGCAGCGGCGGCGTCCTCTTAAACATTTATTTATTGAGTATCCGTGTGTACCTATAATAATAATTAAAATTTATTACACGGAAGCACGTACTAAAATACCTCAGTATTTCAAACGACTTTTATGCAGATCGTCTTTTATTTTTATTTTTAATACGATACACGTAAAATAAACGCTCTTTTTTACTCAAACAAACTAGTCAATAAATCATTAATTTCGCGACACGTTTCGTGTTGCACTTTATTAACAGAAACCAACCTAAACTTTCGTATAAAAGCAATTTGATATTTATAGGTAAAATCATATTGTAAATTATAAGGATATTTATATATTTCAACTGTATGGTCTTAATAACTTTTCCAATACGTATATTATACCTGTATTTCATGTTTCTATAATATATTTAAAAAACACAGAATGTTTTTCTATGCAAAAATAATAGTACATATTTCTTTTTTGAAAAATAAAGTATTATTTACTAAAATAAATTAGGGGCGTGAGTAAATACAAGAACAAATTAATTAATTTAATAACTTATTTTCTCTATAGGTTGACGTAAATAACAAGTGGTTTTGTTAAGACAGAGTTTCTGTTACAGAAACATTCTAAATATTTTTTAGAAAAAACCGACCACAACAGGGCAAAAGTTCGAGCTGTTCCAACAATCTTTATCTACCTCAAAGACCAACTGTTTCATCGTTTTTTTTTCCTAGTCACATAGATATAAAATCCAAAGGGAGTTTCAAGACAATGATATAATTAGTGGCTATTATTTCGAATAGGAATGTTAACACTTTCATCATTGTCGTCTATATTAGAACTAATAACATTATATCATGTCTTCAATAGAATATTCTGTATTGGTCGATTTTTCATAAAACAATACATAGGCGAGTCCAGTTTTAAAAGTATTTACTGTTATATAAATGTAATGAAACGTTTTAACAAACGCAAAAAACATGATTTTATTTTTTATATAAAAATATTATTTTTTCATATAACACTATTCAATTATTGTTGTATCATATTTTGTTATTTGTGTTTATGACTGTGAAAGAAAAATAACATAACAGTCTTCTTAATTCCTTTTCATAAAACTCAAAGTTTGCATACCAAAGTTATTTATGATAGCTTTGGAGGGCATATAAATCACGTATTAAAAAAAAAAAATAATCTCCTTGTGTGAACCGTCACGTTTTTATTTTGTTTATTTTATTTTTTTCTGCTGCAAAAAAATGTCCAAGTATACAAAAGTTTCTGTTCGAGATCAATTCTAACGAAATAAATTCGTTTCGCACTTACGATTGTATAGCCTGTGACTTTACCTTATTTTTAATCTTATTCAGAAAAGTTTTCTTTTCACTTTATAAAATAATAAGAAACGCTTTTGAAGTTCTTTTATTCCTAGTAAAGTTTTCACGTTTTCTCGTGTATACAACTACATTATCCTGTCAATTATTTTTCAATGCCAACTCGTATATGCATAAACGATATAATCTTGTCATTATTTTTAATGTAGCAGGTTCTATACTGACACTATATTCATACGTTTACATATAAAGTTCGAAATCGGCATTTTGTTTATATATTTAAAATAAAATGTGACTTCAGCACAAACCTATTTTGAAAATAATGCCAAGATTAAATCGTTAATGTGTGTTATAGAGTTGTCATGGAAAAATAATTGACAGGTTAATGTAGTTTTACACACGGGTTAAAATACAGAAATTATTTTGAAAAAAACGCATAAACGAACTAAACACATAAATACAGGGTGTATCACACAGATATGACTATGTTTCACGTATTTTCAATGTCAAATTGTCATGTCTATATAATGCATTATCTATACACCATACATATTAGAAAAAAAGACTTAATAAACACTTTGTAACAATATGTCAAAAATTAATATTTGAATATGGGACTTGAAAAAATTTCTTGTTCTGGAAAATATTACCGTCAAGTTTATAATTTTTGTAACATAATAAAATTTTATTTTATAAAATTAGTCATGGCAAATTTTTATCAATAAGTACTTTAAATGTCCAATATAGCGAAATAAATCAATAATTTCATTTGATTTTGATTATCCCCAATAACTCCACTCTTTATTTAATTCTATAATAAAGCAAAAAATTTACAGTTATTACTCTAAATTTATTTTAAAATTATAATTATCGTTTTTTCAAAATTACCAGTTCTGGATTACGTATATATAAAATTGAATATTTTAGTGTTTTTACCACATAAAGTTTGCAATAATTATCTGAAATTCGTGTGTATTTTATATATTTTATAATAACGGTACATCCGAAATCGCAGCAAACATTAACACAACATCTATAAATACTATCCATTCATTTTGCATTAAGAAAAAATATAAATAAAATAGCTGGTTATATTAATCACACAATTTTAATTGTATTACTTCACGGTTAATATAATTAAAAAATAATTTAAGACAGCATTTGGATTTAATAACTTTCGGTGTGTACTAAAATTTATCGTCAATAATTGAGTTGATTTGATTAGTTAATGTCTAAACGTATACAATATACTGTAAAGTGTAATTTCGTTATTGTTATCTTTAATAATTGCATTTGATTTTATGTGATCTCTGTTACATATAAGTTTGCAAACTTTCTAGACACACTTTATATTATTAAACTATTAGTATCCGCAGAAAGCGTTTAATGTGTGTTTTATGTTTTTATATTATATTAGGCGTAATATATAAAGCCTGCGGTACTATAAAATTTTAACTATGTCGAATATGATACAAGTATACTTGATTTTTCATTAAATGCTGCTGATAAAATCGTTTGAGATCTTACAGAACATTTTAACGTCTTTCACCTTTTTGATGACATGTAATCTATCTAAAAAATTCTACTGTAAGTTTTTCAGAAACATCAAATTAAAAATAGAATCCCTTTTTATCATCAAGACTTGTTGATGCTCATGCATAATTATTTTATTTTTAATATAACTCGGTACTTTAAATCATCATTTTTTATTTCCATAAAAATGATACACAGCACATGATTTTCTAAACAATTAGTTTAAACATTAATTAGTATAAACCAATAAAGGATTAACAGAATAACAATAATAATAATGACAAATATTTTATTTTGCCTTATTGTGACACTTATCAAACAAAATTGAATTTCATTTATTAATCAGAAAAAAATCGAATCAATATTCTACAAAAAAACACACTCACACACACTTTTCTGAAACTTGTGTCAAGAATGGCTTAAACTCAAATAAAGTTAACTTTTTAATAATTATAACCACTCTGGTAGTTAAAAGCTGATTTTAATCGTAAAAATTGTAAAACCGGTTACAATGAAGCGAACCATTAAAACAGAATATTGAATCCGCTAAATAATAAATTAAAGTTGATTATATACGAATTAAAAATATGTCTATTGGCATATAATTTATTTCATGTATTATAATGGCTAAATATAAATATATTGCATTTTATAAGATAATATATCATTATAACATATATACCATATATTATATGGTATATTTTTATAATAATAGATGGTTTATGATATTTTATTAAAATATTTAAATCAATAACATAAAAAAAATTGTTAATATAACACTTCAAAAATTATATCAACACTATGAAATAATTCATTATGATAATACGATAAAAAAATTGAAATCATTTTACTATTGCTTGCACTAGTCTATACTATTCAGAATAGAAATATTTATTCCATACCTAACCATATTTTTTCATTTAGCAAGCAAATAATTTATGATACCATACAATTTTAATATTAGAGTACGTAAAATTATAGGTTCTTAATTTCACTAGTCTGTCATTGTTAACGAATTCTCTACAACTTCAATAAAGTGAAGTGTAAAAGTTAGACTTGATGCGATCACCTGAATTATTGTTAGTTAGTAAAATAATGAATGTTTCGCATTATTTTTTAAGTTAAACACGCCGTCATTTAATATCGATAAAATTGTACAAGAAGGAAAACAGTTTTCTGTTTGATTATCATATTCAGAATAAAGTAAAAATTAAATATGATTCCCATAGTAATATTACTTAAATGATTATTTTAATTACGATGATACAACAGTGAACTGAACAATATCGTTAAAAGCCCAATTTTCCTATATCTATTCCATATGAAACTAACAAAAGATTTTAACTTTCCTCTAATTGCAAAGACAACTCGTTTATTTTTAGATGATTTTTAAATAGCTTTAATCCCACGGCCATTATTAGAAAAGTGTCTATATAAAGGAGAAATAGCAGATTATAATTGGGATTACGAGGTTAAAATTACTTTAATGTATATATGTGTACACAAATAAAAAAAGTCGGCATTAATTTCTGCTTCTCTTTTTATATCAATATAGTTTACTTAAATTGTATCTTTAATTTGTTGTATATACTTTTTTAATACAAATATAACATACTTAAGTTGCAAATAAAAATACGTTTTAACGGATTCAAGAAGAAATAACCATAGTTGGTATAACATCATTATCTACTGGATATACATTTTGATTTTAAACAATAGTAGTATTTATACATAATTTTTATTTTATTAATTTAGACTGTTTATTATTTATTTTTGAATTGGATAAGTCTTTGATATCACACGAGCTGTCCATAAGAATATGAACTAATAATCGTATGTTATACTTAGTACAATTTATCATAATTAAATCATAGAACTATGAGTTTAATTATTTTGAAATTAAATAGTTAGATTACTTTTTGAAACTAATTCTCATACGAATAATAAAAATATTAAAATATTTACAAAATACTTAGTGTATTGGAAAAAAAAATTCAAATGACTTAAGTGCATTATTTTAATAACTATTTTGTCAACAAAAAGTTAGCTTGACTAATTATATATTATTTTATCTAGTGCGTATTATTTAGTAAATTGTTAGACTCATACATGAATTTTCTATACAAAATACAATATTTCATTTCTAAGTAAGTTTTTATAGAATAATCGATAATCCTTGTTTCTAGTTAAACATAACTATATTTTCTTTAATAAGGTCGACAACTTTATATAATGTTTATTATGTTGAAATTACAATTGCAGTTTGTAATGTCACGCAAATCTAAGACTCACAAAAACAGATAGCGTGTTTTAATATTTGTTCAACATTAATTCAGTTTAGATCCATCTCTTAAAAAACTTATAAATGGTCTTATTTTAATTTAACCTCAGAGTAAACATAATTACGAAAAAACTTTTGTTATTAATTACATAATATTGTTAGAATACATGATATGTATAAACTATTTCCGAAATAAATTCATTCTTTTTACTTTAAATATAAATATGCCATTCTATAGTTAATTATTTAATATTATGAATTATGTATAGTTTCTCTATTTTTACTCAAATATTTTTACTTTTAAAATATTCAAGTATTTAAAAAATAATATTACAGAATAAACAACTAATTTTAATTTTAATGTTTTCATAGATCTGTTGTAATACCCTAAGCTTAAGAATTCGATGCGTTTTTAGTTTCTACTTTATAGATGTAAAGTAAAAACAAATTTATTTCATTTAACGTAACGAAAAACTCTACTAAATTCGTTATTCTATATTATCTAATCAATCTCTGAAAATTATAATTTTGAATTACTTATTTTATAATGAAAATATTCATTATTAACGTAATAAATATCAATAAATTATAATAACAAATATCTTAAGCAATCATGATAATTATGATACGAAGATACTTATTCGTTTTAAAAATATGCTATTACAAAACACATTTTGAAAAATACATATTTTATATAATTTTATTTTATTTTTAAAACCATACTTACACAATTTCAAAAAACGAAGAATGTGTTGATTTACGATTATGCATTTTATTATTTTTTGTGTACGTAATACCTTTTTTAGACAGTAATTATAGTCCAAAAATTAGGTTTAACATATTTAAAAACTAGAAATTATATCTAGTTGATACTTTCAAAAAGGTCATTTTTTATTATTCTCAAGAATTTTTTCAACCGTATGGGAAAACTACATAAAAATAAATAAAAACGATACAATTTACTGTAAATGAGTTTTACATAAAATCCATTTAAGATATTTAGTTATAAATCCAAATAAAATAGATTTAGACACTTGAAACTTTCACCAAATATAAAATTTACTTTTGTATATATTTTATAAACTTGACAAACACTATTTTAAATTTGACCACTTTTTGACGATAAATTGAACTTTTGAATTATTGAAAATGTCTCGTTTTTATATAATTTAAATTCAAATTTTTATTTAAAACTCACAAAATTTAATTTCATCTTACACATCAGTTTAAGTAACTGTACTGAAAAAATGTCTAAAACCGTTCGTATTTTTTTATATGCTTATAATTTTATAATTTTGACAAAAATCATTGTTTAAATATATCCGAATAAGCGAATTTTTTCAAAAAATTGTAAATAAAAAAATAAAAATTTGAAATTTGAAATTATTAATCCGGAAAAATTGTCCTTATTCAATAGGCTCGTCACGTATATTCCTATATAAGATTCAATTGAACCAATTTTCATAATGATGTAATTTGGAATTATGGTTCAAATAACTCTTTTTGCGTAAAATTTTAGGTTCATTTTAATTTTTATTCAATTTTTAAAGTTTGTTATTTTTTGGTCATTTGATGTGTAATGTTTTATACAAGCTTCTTTATGTGTAGCCTTAGTTATATAAATATTTTCTTATTAATCAGTCCAAGAAATGTTTTACTTTATATGTTTGAAGTATCCAAATATGGCATAACAATCATTTTCGCGAATATCATTCATTTGACTTATATTATTATTTTTTAATCATAAACTACAAATGTTTCTACTTCAAACTTGAAAATTTCACCAATTGTCTATCATAGAGTTCTTCACTTTATAGAAAACTAAACAAGCAGATAATAAAAATATTATTTGAGTTCCACACGGAATCTTTTTCTGAAAACAATGATTTCTCATCTGTTTCAAATTTAAAATAATGCTATACGCCTCGTACCGTTCAATCATGAAAATAACTCATCCAATTTTTTCTACACCCAAAACCATTATCTTACCCGAAGAATTCAAAAACTATGAAAGGATTTCCACTCCCATTATCTTACTAGCTTTTTTAATTGATTTAACTAACATCAAGTATTTTTGAATTAAATATTCAGCTCAATTAATCAGACAACACAAGTATTTTAAACCAGTATTGTTATATTTTAAAGTTTGTTAAATGATATTGAATAAATTATTCTAAACTGATAAAACTATTCAACGAAAAATTTTAATTAAAAAATTATAATGTTTATAAAAAGTTGTAAACAATTTTTAATTAAAATGTTTGGTACTTTTAAAGCATTCATATTAAAAAAAAATGAATGAAAACTGTATTTAGTAAAAGTTGATAATATACATTTCAGTTTTATATATGGTAAATTAATCATTATTTAGATATAATTACGCATTAGAAATATTAAAATCGCGAACTTCATAATTGTATACAATTTTAATTATCATTTCACTGGGTTTCGTCTGTTTTAATTTGAATGCTAAATTAGTACAGTTTAATTAGTTTAAAATAAATTAAAACAAACTAGGAGTTTAGTGGATTTATTTAAGAAAACAACCATTTATTATACGGTCTATTGTTTGCAATACACATTCTACGGATCCGATCAAAACCCTCATGTGATAATGTACTATTGGCTTAAGAGTATTCTCATACAGTTTACCGTTAAGTCTTGTTAAAGACAGCGTATACAGTACACAATAAGCGTTTGAATACTAAGCTGTAGAACTGGCAGTAACCCGGCGCTATATATAGGCAATATTAATACGCGTGTGCGTAGTTCGATGAATACAATATTGTCAATAAAATCACATTCATGATGATAATAGTACAATGTAGGCAATATTACATTAAATTATTGCATTAATAAATTATGTATTCTCAATAACATATACCATTCTAACGTAGGTAAAGCAATAAAGCCTATTGACTACATAAATTAAAAAATTTAAATAACATTTAACAATGTGTAATAAAATGTAGTGATAAAAATACAACATGTTACACTAGTGCATGACAAGTGAATACCTATAAATATGAATTCATTACTAACGCAATTGAAAAAATATTGAGTTTATCGTATTTTGACTACGAAAAATTTCAAAACAGATATCATAATAAATAAGTAGCGGGTAAATAAGTGATTGACGTCGATCACTCTTGAAATTATAATTATATACATATACAAACGGCTTTAAAATAGTTATTACATGGAATAGCGTTATTATTACACTTGAAGAGCGTTTAGTTTATGTTCGTTACATAGAAAGAGATACTTTTTCCAGGAAACAAAAATGTAATAGAAAAGTATCATTTTTCAATTTACAAGTTGCACAAGCATAATCTAACAATTTCATTTTCGACTATATACACGTGTGTATGTGTGTTTGTGTGTGTGTGTGTGTGTGTGTGTGTGTGTGTGTGTGTGTGTGTGTGTGTGTGTGTGTGTGTATGTTACAAATACACAAGAGTTTGCTTTTTAATAATGATAATATAATATCATATTATATATTTGAACATTAAATTTCAAATCGATGGAAAAGTAAATTATTTTTCTAACGTGCAGATATTATAATTTGAGTAAACTGTTATTAAAAACTAAATAGGAGTACTTCTTAGTTGTATAAAATGAACAAGTTTGTTTTTAAATTTCAAAGAAAAATACTTGAAAATTGATTTTAAAAAATATTCGATTAAAAGAAAAAAAACATCAAAAGAATAATATACAACTTTTATTTGATATGCAACAACAATAAATTTTGTTTCAATAATATTTCTAATATGTGTTATTTATTTAGTGTTCGTTAAACCTATAATATCAAAATAAAAAAAAATGTTTAAAAAAATCTATAATATTTACTATTTATCTATATATTATCTAGTTTAAAAAAATAACATAACATATGAAATATAACTATAGACAAATGATTATATGGTTGAATTAATTTTAATTTTCATTGATATTTTTAAGAGTACTTTTTACTCATTTAAATTATGATGACTTTGATATTTTTTTTAACTTATAGCATTTTTTTAACTGTATTTCACTATTGTAATTTTTGAGACTGAAACCTTTAATATAATTTATTTGCAATATAACAACTATAATTATGCTTGGAACTTTAATTATACTTATATAACTAGTTTTGTTTTCTTAAAAAGCTAAATGATGAATAAATATCCAAACGCGAATATCAAATCGTAAATAATTCTTTATGTACTTATACTTACACTTATGATAAGATCCATCGAATCAATTTCTATTAGAAAACGCTCTTTTAATGATTTAATTCAATAAAAAATATGTGATACGTTGAACGTAAATATCTTTATATTTTTTTCCAACAGGCCGCGTCTTTTGCCAGACGATCCTGGTAAAAAGAAACCTTATTTAGAGTGCAACTTAGGGGAAGTAACATTACATCACCATGTCCTTCATAAAGAACCTCTTCCAGCTGGCCATCTTTACACCACAGCGGCAGGCCGACAAGAATTGTGTAATACAAAAAACGTACCTGATCTTTTGGACACGTTAGTTCCGTCCAAAAATCGACGGATTTCACAAACCCTACCGAGGTCAGTTGATGTTTTTTAATCTTTAAATCAAAATTTAAATATCTATAGCATTTTTTCGTGTGCGAGTTAAACAAAGTTTTGACAGCATAATTTAATTTCTGTTCACTCGGACGTAATTATTTGAACAATGTCATCATATTTAACTAATATCTCAAGTTATAACTCAATTTCGCAATAACAGATCGGGGTTCAGCGGGTCAAATAACAACAGAAGAAACACCATGTACGCACCGAGAGCGTCAGAAAGCCAATCACCTTTATTATTAGGAAGTCGCAGCAGTGGTGGGAGCAATACCAGTCGGAGTCAATTGTCCTTTGACTCGTCAATATCACCAGATCATCCCAGGTATAATATAATGTATAGATATATATATAGACTAATGCAAAAACTTTGCTACACACAAAAATCCTTTGTTACAGTCGTTATTTTAAAACGAATTAACGGGGCACTTCTCCGAATTTCTAAAAATGAAATATATAAAAAACCTATATGTTACATTATTTAAATAAAAATCAATCGCTATTCCAATAATTTTTTAAAAATCGTCCCAGTAACATGTTACTTTCTTCAGTTTTAGATTCTGAGAGAAGCGAAGGATCTTATGGTTTTACAATGATGTTTATTTTAGATTCTGAGTGAAGCGAAGGATCTTATGGTTTTACAATGATGTTTATTTTTTTTTATTTTTTTTTTTCTGTAAACACTTTTTCGTATAGAAATCCTTGTCCAAAAGTTTCGTCCAGCCACTTTTTAGATTTGAAATTGAACTGAGATGGTACTTTAAAGAGGTCATTTTTCCAAAATCTCCATAGTTTTTCCAGTAATCAAGAATAACGATCGAAAAACTGAGTAAAAACGGTAAAATCGGTAAAAATCCGCCGTAAACGAGATTTTCACTGTTCAGATTTTAGGTATTTAGTCATAAATCGAAAAGTATCGAAGCTAGAAACTTGAAAATTTTATCCAATATCAAATACATACTTTTTTATATTGAACAACATTTTCAGAACAATTATAGCACTTTTGACTTAAATATAAAACTTTTAATTTACCAAATTGTTTGAAAGTTTTTATGTAATATAATTTTAAATATTTGACTAAAAGTTCTGAAAATTTAATATGACCTTACTCATATACATACCTAATTATCCTAACAAAAGTTCAAAAATCGTTAGTCAGGATTTTTTTTTATACACACTTTAATAAATTATTATACGACTTTTTTTCGATATTGTCTGATTTCTTTTAAGTTTATTTCTAATGAGTTATAATTGTTATAACAATTGAAGTTTAAAAGAGTTATATCTAATTGAATATTTTATTACAAAAATTACAAAAAAACTCACCAAAAATTATACAAATAACCGTAAAATACGTAAACAGTATTTAAATAATAATATATTATATTACACTGAAGCTTTGCTCAGAATCGTTTTATACTAAAGAAATTAGTCATCATTTTTTTAAAACTTAATACATTCATCACCAATATCTTGTCCGAGGACTGAAGGGACGATGGACGAACTTGTACCACCATCACCTCACTTACCAGCTTTTTTTTTTTTTTCTGTAAATACTTTTTCGTATAGAAATCCTTGTCCAAAAGTTTCGTCCAGCAACTTTTTAGATTTGAAATTTAACTGAGATGGTACTTTAAAGAGGTCATTTTCCCAAAATCTCCATAGTTTTTCCAGTAATCAAAAATAACGATCGAAAAACTGAGTAAAAACGGTAAAATCGGTAAAAATCCGCCGTAAACGAGATTTTCACTGTTCAGATTTTATGTATTTAGTCATAAATCGAAAAGTATTGAAGCTAGAAACTTGAAAATTTTATCCAATATCAAATACATATTTTTTTATATTAGACAACATTTTCAGAACAATTATAGCACTTTTGACTTAAATATAGAACTTTTAATTTACCAAATTGTTTGAAAGTTTTTATGTAATATAATTTTAAATATATGACGAAAAGTTCTGAAAATTTAATATGACCTTACTCATATACCTACCTAATTATCCTAACAAAAATTCAAAAATCGTTAGTCAGGATTTTTTTTTATACACACTTTAATAAATTATTATAAATTATGCAAATAACCGTAAAATACGTAAACAGTATTTAAATAATAATATATTATATTACACTGAAGCTTTGCTCAGAATCGTTTTATACTAAAGAAATGAGTCATCATTTCTTTAAAACTTAATACATTCATCACCAATATCTTGTCCGAGGACCGAAGGGACGAAGGACGAACTTGTATCACCATCATCTCACTTACCAGCTTTTTTTTTTTTTTTTTAATTAGAATACTAATTAATTTATGTATATACTAAAATACTGCAATTAAATTCGACTAAAAAATAAACATAAATTAGTTTGAAATATTAATATTATACTTATACTATATCTTGAGTTAATGAAAATGTATCATAAATACAATTAAAAATTAATGAAGTAAAATGTATTAAAATATTTAATCACATGAATAAATTTCAAACTATATCTAAGGAACGTATTGTTTTAAAAGTAATGACTAATGAGTGTGTACAAGTACCATAGCCCATAAGTGGTATGAAAATATTATTTCAATTTATTTAAATAAAATACTACTTCAGTTTAAAAATTATCTGACTTAAATATACAAAATATTATCTTTTATTTTGAAAATTATATTGAAATCAAAACAATCTTTAAAAAAATGTTCTAAATAAATACTTAATTTTGCTTAAGACAGTCATCAATAAGACTATGAAATCAAAATAACAAAAGATAAATTAGTGAAAATGACGTATGTTATCCAAGAATTAATTTTGACAGCCCCTTAACTTGGGGCCCATGAATTATAACAAAACTCTCTTACTAAATTATAGCTCTTGCACTTTCTCAATCAATTTTATTTTATCAGTTACATTTTTAACTAAATTGTGTTTTAAAAAATGTTTGAATATTTTGTATTATTCACATTTTTTTAATCTTTATTATTTTGTGCTATTTAGTACATTTTTTTTCGTTGACATTTTCAACTAGTTTATTGTACAAAACATATTAAGTATTCGCTATTAAGTGTATTAGCTATATTATGATTAGGTATTGCTGTCGATATTTTGACGTTTGCTTTATTGGTCTCGTGGGTAAGACATGCTAACGTTAATTTATACAACTTTAAATATCTACTGTATTTGCATTAACTTTTTTCTATATAAGGTAATACAATTTGTGACAATATCGACTAATTAAATGTAGTCAAATAATCAATAGTATGAATAAATACGTATTACAAAAATGAGTTTTCATTGAAATATACAAGCTCATATACTTTTTAAAAAAAATATTTTAGCTTTTCATTACGTATATAAAAGTAATAAATGTATTCATATATTGTAATTTGTTTTTTTTTTTTTTTTGTTGCTGAATTATTACAAAATGTGACTTCTCCTATTATAATCATTTAAGTATGGTTAGGTTAGGTTAGGTTAGGTTAGGTTAGGTATACAATATAATATTATACCTGCAGTTGTTAGTACTACGTCGATTTGAGTTCAAAATACTTAGCTTTAAATTATTACATGTATATACACAACATTCATATACATATATATATATATATTATATATAAAATGAAAATCAAATAATAATGTTTTTTTTTTTTTATTATTGTATAAACCACGATCAATTAACCAACAACATCGTTTTGTTGTACTTATTTTATAACCTTAAAATAAAATAATAAAACTTTAAAAATATATCTCGAACGATTTATTTCAACAAATATTTTTTAAATTTATAGTCACATATAGCATGTTAACTAAACAAAGCCAAAGATATTGTTTCTTACCATTTACATAATTTTAAGTACAAACAAAATAAATAAAAGTTTATTTTAATACTGATAAACTATAAATCAGTCGTGTGTTATACTGATATTCAAGTAAAATTTAATTCATTCTAGAGGTCTTTAGAAATTATTAAAATATTTTCACGCATTAATTAATATTCGTTCAACAACTAATAAATCTTCGCTGCAGTAATACAAATAATATAATAAACTTACAAAATCCACTTAGTCACTAAATTTCACTCACAAAATAACACAGAATAAGACTACTTCATATTATTTACATTATAAATAAAAAAAAATTTTAAAAGATTATGTTCAATGTCTATACATGAAATATTTTCCACTCCTAAATCAATTTAAATAACTAATACAATACATAAATCTTAGTTGACAACATACGTGAATTGAATATATATATATACAAATAATGATTTTTTTAAATAACGAAAAATCTACAAATTTTTTCAAACATTTCAGATGTATTGTATCATTATATGCTAATTTACTAGTTAATATTAAATAAAAATAATTTGTTTTCTCTGATAAAATATCTTAAATAATTTGTATCTCGTTTTTATATTGTAAACTTAAAGGATATTGGATATTTTTTTTGTGCGAAAACTAAATTCCTCTACACTAACAACAAGCTGCTATTTTACTGAGAATTATTATTACCTGCATTAATTATTAAAGTTTCAAATTCATAGTAATCACTAAATCAATTAATTTTATTTTGAAATTAAATACTGTTCCTGAGGTAATCGTAATAACTTTTTTTTATGGAAAAAAAAACGAGATAAAGTTTCACTCAAATTTTTACCGAATCTTGTACAATAGTTTTTATTTATTTCACTGGTCTAACCAAAAAGTGAAAATATTATGTTCTAGCAATTTATTTAGTAAATATTAACCACTTAGAGCTCAGCTTCAGTGAAAAATTGTTATTTATTTTATACCTACAGTAAAAATATAATAAAAACTTAGTCTACATCAAATGAGAGAAAGAGTATTAAGAATGAAAATCCTAAAAGTTATTATTTTGGGAAATTATAGGGCTATTATAAAATATATAATATAGAACTATCTTCTAGATATTTAATATAGGATGGTTATAAATATTAACAAATTCGATTGTAGTTTAAACTCGACTATACTTTTAATTTTTTCGCTGTTTTTATCTAACGTTTGGGTGTATTAATGCGAAATTGGTATGCTTTCATTTTGACTTAAATTATTTTATTAGTTTTTGGTAATCTATAAATAGATGACATTTCCTAAATATTGAAAAAATTAATTGATGATACCAAATATAAAAAAAGGTAAAAAACTCAAATTGAACACTATAATGCATAATATTATCTTAAAAAAACGCATTCATCACAAACGTACAACCCTTATTATTGATTATATCAGTGTTTTTATACGACCCACGAACAGTATAGATTTTTGACTGGGCCCTACAAGCTAACTACTATTTGAAAGTATAGTGCAATTATAACATATAAATTCATAACAAATTCATACATATTTATTTTTATTCTATCAGTAAAAATATAATTATAAAATAAATTATGTTTATTTAGAGTTATTTTCTTGAAGTGATTTTCCCTCTTTTCAATATCGTAACCTCTCTACCTTTCATAGTCACCCAAAAACATGTCAACTCAACGTATAAAAATATTAGGTTTACTCAGATAAATATCACAATAAAAATACGATTGATGATTCCTGTAATATATACAATATTATGATGACAATCATTTTTAGTCCTTGAACAAATATGTATAAATAAATTTCGTAAAATAATTAATCAAGAACAAAAATAGGTACCTATTGAGTGTTTTTTAATTTTTTAAACAGTATTGAATGATACAAAATCATAAAATAGTATTAAAATAAGAGCAGTTTTTTAATGAGATATTTACTCAAAAAATGTTCATGATACATTTCTTAAAACATATATTTTTAACAATATACAGTCACGAAACTGAACACAACAGTGGTTTCTATGGTTTTGTCAAATATTATCGGTGTTCAGTCATATACCTACTCATTTTCATTTCGAAATCCATACATCCTTTAGCTTTAACACTCTACTTTATCATAATATTGAAATGGTTCATTAAACACTAAAACTGAATGTAAATTGCAACGAGGAAGACCATATGTGGAATGATCCACACATTGAGTTTAGGCTCAAACATTTATTTTAACGCCATACATAAAATATTGGTTATTTACACCGCTGAAGTTTAATAGTGATTTTGCAAAACTAAACTATATCAATAATAACGGGATTGTTTAATTTTGAGAATTTAACAAAGCAAACTTTATCATAATCTTAAGCAAAACACGAGTTGTGTAGACATATCTATAACCTTTTTGTTGTAGTTTCTATCGCGACGAAACCGATCTTATATGAATCGATTCAATAGAAAGTATCTGAAGTGTAAACTTGATAAATTATTTTTGTTTTTCCAAAATTACGTGTATATTGAAGAAATGTCCAAATTTTCTTTAGCTAATCGTAAAAATAATACATGCTATATTATATGAGAAAAGAAAAATTGTACGTTTAACACTTGTAACCATAAATAATTACTGTACCGCTAAAGATAACGCTTCAATACGATATTGGCACTGTACTAAGTCCGACTTTGGTATAATTTATTTATTTATAGGTTTACTCTGAATATCTCGGATATTAAAAAAATAAAGCTAAAAGATATTGGTGATGAATGTATTAAGTTTTAAAGAAATGATGACTCATTTCTTTAGTATAAAACGATTCTGAGCAAAGTTTCAGTGTAATATAATAAATGAAATATAAATTTATATTATTATTTAAATACTGTTTACGTATTTTACGGTTATTTGTATAATTTTTGGTGAGTTTTTTTGTAATTAAACCCTCATAAAATATTCAATTAGATATAACTCATTTAAACTTCAATTGTTATAACAATTATAAATCATAAGAAATAAACTTAAAAGAAATCAGACAATATCGAAAAAAATCGTATAATAATTTATTAAAGTATGTATAAAAAAAAATCCTGACTAACGATTTTTGAACTTTTGTTAGGATAATTAGGTAGGTATATGAGTAAGGTCATATTAAATTTTCAGAACTTTTTGTCAAATATTTAAAATTATATTACATAAAAACTTTCAAACAATTTGGTAAATTAAAAGTTCTATATTTAAGTCAAAAGTGCTATAATTGCTCTGAAAATGTTGTCCAATATAAAAAAGTATGTATTTGATATTGGATAATATTTTCAAGTTTCTAGCTTCAATACTTTTCGATTTGTGACTAAATACCTAAAATCTGAACAGTGAAAATCTCGTTTACGGCGGATTTTTACCGATTTTACCGTTTTTACTCAGTTTTTCGATCGTTATTTTTGATTACTGGAAAAACGATGGAGATTTTGGAAAAATGACCTCTTTAAAGTACCATCTCAGTTCAATTTCGAATCTAAAAAGTTGCTGGATGAAACTTTTGGACAAGGATTTCTATACGAAAGTGTTTACAGAAAAAAAAAAATAATAATAAAAAAATAAATAAACATCATTGTAATAAGATCCTTCGCTTCACTCAGAATCTAAAAATAGGTTTTTGTTGTTTTAATTATTTTAATGTCAAAGAGCCTTTGTTTGTGGCGTTCCGGCTCTTCAATTACAAAACTGTTACAATTCGATACGTATTAACTTTGTACTATAATAACAGACACCCAGGAAAAAAGCTAATCTTCCAGAACATATTCACACATCACTCAGCTACTCAGCAACTGTCATGAATCTTCAATACCTCTTCAAAAATTCATTACCTCTTCAAAATTATTATCCAATATTTAAAACAAAACAAAGCATATACAATAATTACACCTATAATATAACTATATAAATTATAAATCAATGTAACAAAAAATCTTTTCTTGTAAATCCCAATGGCCTATGTTGCCGAGGAAGGTTAGTCTTAGTAAAAAAAAAGAAAAAAAAAGCCGGTAAGACAATGGTGGTGGAAGTTCGTCCATCGTCGCTCCGCTCCTCGGACAAGATTATGGTGATGAGTAGAGATACAGGAGTTGGGTGGGATACACGAGATGTATTGATAGATTAGGCATTATAGGATAGATTAGGACATTATTTTATATTATAAAAAAAAAAAACGATTCTGAACGAAGATGAATTGTCAGTGAATAATATGTTTATAGTAAATCGTAATTTAACGCCTGAATTTTTGTAGAAATTACAGTTTCAGACGCCCGTTAAAATTTTTTAATTGAACCGATCATGATATTTTTATACTTTTTGCAAGAAAAACTTATGAACACCCTTGTATTAAATTTTCATTTCTTAACTTTGAATAGAAATTTTTTATACATTTTCAACTACAAATGTTGTCGATTTTTGAACTTCAACTGCATATAAAAAATAGTCTAGGATATATTATATTTAAATATTGTAATATATTCTATTTTGAAACAAGTATTTTATTTTTCAATTAGGACGCATTTGCATACGGCATGGTCAGTGTTGTAAAGTATTTGAGTAAAAGGATTTGGGTAAAAGTATTCAAATACTTTTTGAAGTATTGAATACTTTTTTAAATACATAGCAAATATACATGATTTTGACGAATTTTGTCAATATTAGCACTTATAAACGCTTATAAAAAAATTTTTAGCCTATGTATTTTTATAATTTTTGAATGGGAGTTAGAACAACTTATGTGGACCCTTCTATTAAATTTTCAAGTATTTCGTCCGAGCTACATTTTTTTTATCAACATTTATAAAAAAAAAATAAAAAAAATCGAATATTTCAAATGCCTATAAATTGATTAAAAATGAGTGAAATCTTTTGAAAATAAAATTATATAAAGAAAATGCCAATATAAACAACTGATAAAATTTTCAAGTTTCTACAACTTATACTTTTTGAAAAAAAAAACAAATAGCAAAAATCGTTTGAGGCTAAACCGTTGTTTAACGTGTTTTTGTAAAAATTTAAATTTCAAACACTCATAAAATTTTTTTGTCTGAATCCGGTAGAGTTTTTTTTGCAGATAATTGAAGAAAAACTAATGAAAAACCTTGTACCAAATTTTCAAAACTTAGTTATAAAAGAAAAAAATTTTACGATTTTTCAACAACAAAATTATTTGCAAATTTTCGCAATTTTTACATATTTCGTATAAATTGGAACTTTGAGCACTTATAAAAAAAAATTGTGACTTACGATTTTGGATTTTTTTTCATCAGTTATGGAACAACTTATAAGAAACCTTGTATTAAATTTTCAAGATTTTCTGGCAAAAAAAAAAAATTTTATCGTTATTTTAAAAAAAAATACTTAAAAAAATTGAAAATTTCAATTGTCTATAATTAGCTCAATAAAAGTCAAAATACTTTGAAAATTTAACGGTGTATAGAGAACGCTAATCTAAACATTTGGTGAAAATTTCAAGTATTTACATCGATTAGTTTTTGAGTTATAGCAAAATAAAAAATTTGATTTTGTCGAAAACTGGTTTTGCGTAAAATATACCGTTTTTCCCTCATTTTTTAAGGGTTTTTCCCGGCGCGTTAAAAAAATATTGAAAATTTTTAACTTTTGACCCCCCAAAGTACCAACTAGATTCAATTTCCTTTCAGAAAAGTTGCTATATAAGGCAATCGAAGCATTTTTACTGCCCCAAATCGTGTCGACAGACACAAAAATAAAAAAAAAATAAAATAAAAAAAAAAAAAAAAAAAAAAAAAAAAAAACACACATCATTGTAAAATCAATACATTCTTCACTCCGTTCAGAATCTAAAAAGTCACCCAACGATTATTAACAGTGTGATGACGATACAAAGCAGTAATAGTAATGATGATAAGTTTCAGCAGTTGAGTGAAACGTTACGATTTAAAAAAAAAACCGACGGTCGTCACTGTGAAAATCGATTTTTTAATCGCGGTTTTTTTCTTTTTTGTTTTTTCTGCAGACAACTGACGGCCGGCCAGAAATCGAGCAGTTACCTGAACCTGTCGACGACGGGCGGTGGCGGCGGCGACGGTGGCGGCGGGTCTTCGGCCGGATACCATCAGCACCACCCGTCGTACTACTGGACGCCGCCCAGCTTGCCGTCGTCGCCGGCCCGCGAGCGCCGGTTACCCTCCATACCCGTGGGTCGGGGCGGCAGCGGCGGCGTGGGGCCCGCCGTGACCGCAGAGACGCCCATACTGGACCCGCTGTCGTCCAGACGGCGGCCGTACGGCGGCAGCGGTGGCGGCCTGCACCAAACCCACCACCACCACCACCACCTCCACCACCACCACGACGACGTCGGCGGCGGCGGTGGCCTGCACCGCGGACACCACGGCCAGCTGACCGGCTCCGATCACTCGTTGCTGTCGTCGTCGGACGGCGCGTCCGTCACGTACGACTATCACACCGCGCAGCTGGACATGTTCCTGGAGGAGTACAAGACGCTGCGCAAGGAGCTGACCAAGATGCAGCGGACGTGCGACACGCTCCGGCTGTCCAACGCGTCGTTGGCCTCGTCTTCCGCGGTCGCGCTGGACGCCGTGGGCCGCCCGGCCGTCAAGCCGGAACTGCAACAACCGGCGCCGCCGGCCGCCGCGGCCCCGTCGCCGTCGTCATCCTCGTCGCTGCGCACCACCCCTAAGTCCATACTGAAGAACAAGAACCAGGCCACGTACGTGTACCGGGCGGGCGGCGGTGGCGGCGGCGGTGGCGACCGGCGCAACAGCTATCACCTGCTGGACCCGGCGCCCGACGACATCTACCTCAGTTAACCACGGTCGACCATTCCTACCCCACGGCCCCACCCCCGACCCCCACCCTTCCACTAGTGTGACGAGCCCCTCTGTGTTGTTACGTAATAGTAATAATAATAGTCATATATGTTATTGGTTATATCCATGATCAGCGGCGGGCCGTTTTTTTCGGCCCGGAACTTAAATTTTGGAAAATGCACCCCCCTAGGCACCCTGTCCGACCCGTATTTATTTTATCAAGTCCGGTCTGACCCGAAAAAATTTTAATCCTATATGTGTTTGAAATAAAAATATTTACTAACCTTATTACCCTTCCAACATCGGTGTGGACAAAAACATTTCATAAATACAATGAAAACATTACAAAGAATAACGTATACAATTTTAGTATACATTTAAATTATATTTTCAAACCTATTTCTTGAAGATGTCATATTTCATTACGACAGTAAATTAAATAAAATCAAATTATAGAGAGAATCAAAATAATCATAAATACAAAACTAAGTACGACGATCCAACTACAAACAACCCGAAATATTTTTCTCGTGGCCCGACTTGGTCCAAGGCCGGAACGCTACGAGCCAAGTACGGACTGAGTCGAACTATTCCGACCCATGCTGATCTCAATTTATCATACATAAATGTCCGTAAACTTATCTGCGGTTTACGCCCACGAGATAGACTTCATTTGAACCTGTCTAACCGTTTTGTTTATGTTTTCATTGGCCGATGACTTCTAAATCTTCTCTCTCTCTCTCTCTCTCTCTCTCTCTCTCTCTCTCTCTCTCTCTCTCTCTCTCTCTCTCTCTCTCTTCCACCCTCTTTTCGGGATCATTCCTACGCCCCATAATATCGGAAACCTACTCGGCGTGCCATCGCACGGTCGTCGTTTTTGTTGTTGTTATTGTTGTTATTGTTGTTGTTCTTGTTCTTGTTATTATTGTTGTTATCGTTATTATTACTATCGTTATTACGCGTATTGTTTTTTATATCGCACGTGCCATCGTAGTTTATCATAAGTCATCACCCACGACGCTGCGACAGGAATCTCTTACCGGTCGCATGTCGGTCAGACGCATGGGTCCCCCCACGTTTTCAGTAACGTGTCACACGGTCATCGAAGCGTCGATCCAGACGACAGGGCGACACTCTCGCAGACTGATCCAGTTATCAAGCGCGTTTTACCTTTTCGGTCCAACGGTCGATCACGTTTAAAATCAAACGACGGACTCGCGCCGCGTACTCGAGAAAATTGCTAGGCTCGAAAAGCTGTGCGACGTTGCCGTATCAGTTGATCAATTCTCGTGAAAAATCCGAAATTAATACTCACTAATATTTACTGCGTACCAGTAAAGTTTGTAATAACTAAAAAATACGTGGTTTTTATCGAACAAAAATAGCTAAAAACTCGACGTTTGACTCGCGTCGGTTTTCCAGAATTCGAGACCGCATGCTATGAATATCGCGAGTAAATTCTCGGCAACGTTACATAGAATTTTTTTTTTTAACACGAGCACTCTCGGCCGAAATACGAAAAAAAGGTTTTGAAAAGGGGTTCGATCGAACTAAATATTCCGATTAAAGTCACAACAAACTGCCGCAGCTGCCGGTTCATCGAAAGCCCATTCGCTCGAACGAAACAAAACGAGCGGCGCGATCGTACACGCACGTCACCTTTGCATTGTTTATGATATTATAATAATGTAAATCCCGTCGTTGTACGCGGTGGCTACATGCGCGTCAGTAGCTTGGTATTTTATCTCTATAGGATCTATAGCCAAAAAACACTTTTAACGAAAACTTCTGTTATAATTTAAAATTCCAGCTCAAATCAAGATAAAAAAGAGCATTTCCTAACAAAAAAAAAATCTTTTATACGCTCTTATATACCGAAGACATGGGATAAATCCAAAAACATATTGTGGTAAGTTTTCAATGCACAAAAGCTGTAAGCGGTTCATTTAAATATTTTATACACTCGTTTTTTTTTTTCAATTTTCATTTCAAAATATTATTTCATGAAATCAACAAATGAAATAAAGTAGATAATCAAATTTAAACGCCGGCTTTTTCAACGAATATGTAGAAGGTTTTCTGAATAAATGCATTCGTTAAATTCCTCTCGATTTTAAATGTTGATCATTTTAAAATGTACAGTATCTCGTTGTTCTGTCAATTCGACTTTTTAAGCAAATAAAAAAACTGTAGAGACGTACAAATATTTAGTATGAAAATTAAAAAAACTAAACAGTTTAATTTGTTTTAAATTTACAAGCACAACTTCTTCATTAATCAGGGGCTATCGTAGTTTCGAAAAGCACTTACTGTGTAATAGCGTGTATGTGATCAACTCGACTGTATTTGTCTCATATCTGTCATTATCTCTGGGTGATTTTGTAAAAATGTGAACTTGTCAGGTGCGACGAGAGAGGGGAAAAAATAAAGTATTATAAGAACATATTATTTTTACATAAATCCGTTAAAAATAAATACCGACGACGCTTTGAACCGTTCGTTTCACTCGAAATTATGGTATGATACATCGTTAAATTGTTTTATGATTTGTATACGAGCGAACGAAGACCGATGGGTTAAAATTTCGATATTATTAGTTATACGCATATATCGACTACATGCGGTTTGATTCAATCGACTTGAGGGATCAACCCATACGCACCAACCACATTTTTTTTTTCAAAAGATTATTAAATCCATAACAAATTTTATTGAAACATTATACGATTAACCCAGTGCAAATTTCTCTAACGGTGAAAATAAACATTAAGTATACTTATATTATTTTTTTCTCTATACACATTAAAATTATTATTCAATGACAAATATTTGTGAATACTCATGTTAAATTAATTATTGTTTCAATTCAATTGCAGAGCTAATAATTAATTCAATTGAATCGATAAAACTGTATTTAAATAATATGTTATCAACTGAAACAACTAAAAATGATTAAACCCTGAATATATTTTAATAAATAATAAAAAATAAAACACACAAATCATAAACGTTTTGAAATAATTCCAATTGAAATTACAATAAAATATCATGAAAACCGTATTATTTTACCTCATTTTTTTATTTTTTTTTTTTATAAGAGTGTAATATTTATGAATACTATTTTATAAATGATGGCAATAATTTTGTACTCATTTCTTGGAAATGAACATTATAAATTTTAAATGTTACGCAGAACATTATTGTGCAAAATAAAAATAACTTTTCACTACTTATGTTTGAAACCATCTATAACATAAAATCTAATAACAAAGATACTCATAAAATCATTCTGTGTTTTTTGTTTCTAAATTTTTTTCACCAATCACATATGAATGTTTTATGACCTATCTTTTGAGTTCGATAACTAGATCATGATTCAATTATTAAATTATCCTTTAATTGAAATCAAAATAACAATATGGAAACTACCATGAGTAAATTAAGAGGGTAAGATATTATGTATATGCATGTATAATTTAATAAAGGATTAAAATATACTTGTAAACTCTGTTATTTAAAATTAATTAGAATACATATTGAATTGTTATACATTTATAAGTTAACCGGACACATTATTATGTTAAGTTTTTTTTTTTTTTTAATACAATAATCGTTACGAAATAATTACATAATTTATCACTATTATTATAAATACCAATAATCAATTATGATTATAACTTAATATTCTACTAATTGTAAAAATTATATCATATTTTCATAGAAATGTAAATATAGTTGTGTTGATAATGGTTATGAATAAATAAAATATGCTAAGTAGTTATATTTTGTTTTATGTTTTTTCTCTTTCATAAGAATATTATGTACTACATTATTGGATATTAATATCTAATAATAATACCATAAACAAATACGTCCTACAATAAAAATCAATAGCATAATGGTATAATCGTGATAACAGCATAACGATATTTTAAGAATTTGATTTTGTCAAGATAAATTAATAACAAAAAACTATACACAATATTATATGAGCTCTTCGTGCCCTTATTATGCATTATATACAAATTAAGCATGTGATGTGTATACAATACAATATAGTATACGATACGTATGGACCTCTGGTTTGTTTCACTGTTCCGTAGTCTAAGTAAACGTTCACTTTATCATAAACACTATAAAACGTATACTATGGTAACTACTCGGGAAATTATAACGTTAAAACTATGGTAATTAGTTTTGTTCATATGTGCTTATCTAGGTATAGGATGTATCATTTAAAACTTTCTTAAAAAGATTGATTGAAAAAAAACTGCACCATCTTGAAGCAATGTTTTTACAGTTGATACGTGGAACACTTTAATATGTACTCTGCACCGTGAACATAACGACAAGATTCAATTCTCTCCGTTAAATTAACTGAGTTTACTTCCTCGCACATCTCCACTACATCCAAGAGTGTGCGAGTCATTTTACTTGATTTTTTTTCATAGAGCAATGTCAAGTCTCTTGTCTAAGAAAATAAACCCTAAGCAAATCAAAAACTGAAAGAAGAAATCAAATGAAACGGAATTTAATATATGTCGTTTTCAGTTTCACTAAGAGAGTTGAATACCTCTATCATGCCCGTAGAGAACAGTGGCACTAATATTGTGCTCCAAAAACTAGAAATTGACAGTAAGATGGTGTATTTTTTAACTAAATTACGTAAAATCGGGTATTTTTAATGCAATGTCCTTAGTGTGTGTGTGTGTGTGTGTTTATAATAAGGTATGATATAGTGTGGACCAACCTACAATTCTCCAAATTCTTCCATGGCCCTTAAAAAGTTAGCAACAAACATTAATACGTGTATAAATATTTTTTTAATTTATTTATTTATATCTAAATCGTCGTTATTTAAATCACTAGTCTATCTAAATAATAATAATAATAATATTCTCTAGTTTATGTTTTTTGTTGATCCTACGTAAAACATTTATATGATTATATCACACTTTTAAATCATTTTTGTAATACGACATCCTGTAAACTATGTTATCAATCTGTACTTGAGCCTACCAGGCGTTTATTGAGATAAATAAATAAATAAAATAAATATACACAGTGAGTTAAATCTATTTAACAAATGAAATAATTTTTTTTTTCTATTTATTAATTTTCCTTTTTTTTTTTTTTTTGAAAACATTAACCTAATCTTGATGGAAAGTACAATAATAGTATTTACAGTAATTTAAATTATTATAATTCGAATTTATCAAACATTTTTAATAATCATACTAAATTAATGACCCAACTTTCATAAGCTATTTTTATACCATAATTTTTATAAAATTTATGTTTACAAAATGGCTACTTCAATTTTTCTTTTTAATGTTAAAACTAAATTTGAAAATTTGAGTTCAAATGATCAAAAAAATATTTAAATACGTTTTTTAAGAAGTATGATATTGAATAAAAAAAAAAAAAAGTTCAAAATAATGAATGGGAAAATGTTATTACACTTGCTAACACACCCTATATATATATATATATATATATATATATATATATATATATATATATATATATATATATATATATATATATTTATTTATTTATTTATTTATTTATTTACTATACTTATTTCTGAAAATGTGTACAAGTTCATGTTTATTATACTTTTTTTTTTTTATTATTACTTTTATTTTTTTATTAAGAACTTTCAGTATAACTATTATAGTTCAATAATTACAATTTTGATAGATACAGTGATACAATAATCAATAATCGGTAGTTAATTGTAATGAGCGTAATGATATAATAATAAATAAGATAATGATGCCAGGTGAGAATAAACAGAACGGAATATTAGTGTATATAATAACAGAAATAATATTAAAAGTAAATTTCATAATTAATTGGCTATTAATATAGCGGAAAGAAAAGAATTAATTATGGAGGTTAAATCTGATAGAAATTTATACTTGTAATGTTATTTCACATAATTCTTACTTTGTATTGTGAAACATTCGTAAGATTATTTAACATGAAATGTATGAATATATTAGTTAATCTATGGGCTGAAAAATCTATTAGACCTCTCTATAATAAAGTAAGTAAAGTAGGTACTATTATTAACATAATACACGAAAAATTCGAATAAAATATAAATATAATTGAAAAATATATGATAGTTATGATAACTTGAAAAAGAAATTTTTATATAAAAATAAACAAATATTCTAATGAACATGGTTTTATACCGTACAACAAGATATATTTAATATTTGTTTATTGTTATTAACATATACCTCAACATGGCGTATTATTTTGGTGTACCAGGTGCATTCGGGGTACTTGGGCACTACATACCACTTTAAAAGTCAACCTCCAAAAGTTTATTCAATTTTTTAGCTTAAAAATGTTTATGGTTTTGGTATTAGACACTCAACTCGTTTACTTCATCAGTTTTAGCATCAGATAGTGAGCATTATTACAATTAACCTTATCTATAATTTAAATTTAAACAAGACGAGTATCATATTTATGTAGAAAACGGTTTTTAGTGAAACTCTATCTAACTTTACTGATCTATCATTAAATATTTGTTTAAAATTTAAAAGATATCTTATTTAAGTACAATGTGTATCAATTTTTTTGCTATTCTGTCCATGCAATAATTGATATATTTCGCATACATGGTAGAAAGTTGTTGGGTTTCCTAAAATTATTAAAATTTATAAATCTAGTCAAATCCCATTCATATAAGATATCAAAAAATATTGTGCTTTGAAAAAAATAATGAATTTGTTTAGGTTATCATGCAAAAATATGACACGTTAAATAAAACAAATTATAATGCTTAAATAAAGTTGAAGATTCAAGAGATGGGCTAATTTATTATTAATGACAAATTAAAATCGATGCATGCAGGATGTTTTAGGGAGTTTGTTCTTCTGTGTGTCTATTAATTATTAATTGTTAAATTTACCTTTACAAAAATTAATACACAAAATAACAATACTATCCCTATAGTTAAATTTAATTAACCCTAAGATATTCATTAATTGGAAGTATACTCCAACAATTAAAATTTGCTGACCACTATGATTAAAACACAATCAATTTTACTATTTTACTACGAAAAAAAAATAATGAGAATAATAATAACTGTTACGTTGAATATACTGATTATATGTTATAAGAAGTCTAATACATTTTCTATTATATTTTTTTAGAAAATTAGTCTACATACAACAAGACAAAAATATTTTTAAAAATAACAATAATGAATCAAGAAACAAAATGTACAAACATAGTATTTTATAGTTCACATTTATTTTTAGTTTTATTTAACTTAAATAATCAGGATCATAAATAAAAAACCATTTACAAAACGAATTCTCGTCAGAAGACTTAAATTTAAAAATAAAAGATTTCCCGATTTGGATATCTTCTTAGTACCTATGATATACATAAATGAATCCCTGGAGTATGGTATTTCAAAAAACCTTAGTCACTTTTTATTTATAAAATTTAAATGAACAATATAGTAAGTAACTTGATTTTGTTGAAATTGTATGTGTGGTTAAATTAAAATACTTGTACAGAATTTTTTGTACCAATTTACCAAGAATACTGAGAATTTATACAAGCTTTTAAATTTATAATGAATTTAACATACTATGAAATTTTAAGTGCTGAAAAATAAAAAGTCATATGATATAGTTATGAATTTTTGAATAAAACTTTTTGTTTATTAAATTTGATTATTTTTTGATGTTTATATGTTATGTACATATATTTAATATACACATTTAATACATACATATATATACTTGTATATATTATATTCAATCCAATTATAATTTAACGTGTATGAACGGTAATATAGTTGGTATAGTAATCACTGAGAAAGTTTTACTCTGATTAATAAACTAGGTAGTGAATTGAATTATCTACTTCAAATAACTTATATTAAAACACATACATTTTCTTAATTTGTTTGAAAAACTAAAAGTCCTAAAGGAGAATCTTTTATTACTTAAATATAAAATCATTTGATGTGATAGAACTTTTTGATACTACGTTAAAAGTAATGGAAATTTTTTGGTAACTTTTAAGAGTATTCATCCAATCGAGTGAATTTGAATTATCAAGATACTCTCAAAACTAAAAAAAAAAAAAAACTAAAATTAGAGAAATTAGATTTAGAATATTTTGTTTCCAGCCCAATGAATTATAAATATATGTTATTTATTACTATGTATACACAAACAATAAAATCAAATTAAACCTGAAACAAATTTATACCTGGATATAAGTATCGAGCATAAATTTAACTATCAACAATATCTACTTAGTTACATAATATCAATCAAGACATATTAAAACTAATATCAATGATTTCAGAAGGTTCTTGCGTTACCATTCTTTATTGGTGCCTATATGGTAGAATTATTTTTCTTAACAAATTTTGTTTTTCTTTTGATAAGGCTTATTAAATTTTAATCAGTGAATTTTTTCAAAAAATAAATTATTATTTTAATAATTAAATTAAAATATTCTTTTTATTTAATTGCAATAAAAAAAACATGTGGTATACAAGTAGTGAACATTTGTCGTTGTTCATTTCGCTCCAAGGTAAAGAACTTGGAAGTGTTTATATAGTGTCTTGGATAAACCAATTTTATGATTTGCTTACTTAGTAAATCATATAGTGCTATGGTATTATTTAAAATTTAAAAGCAGTTATTGTATTCGAATAATGATTATAAGTGAAACTCAGTTGTCTCAGTAGACAATTATCTTTAAAGTCTACTTTGTTAAGAAAATATTCGGTGAAAACTTCTGAAAATTGCATATTACCTTACTCATACACTTCTCTAATGATACTGAAAAAATTTAAAAATCATGAAGTTTTATAAGTTTTTCATTAGAAGTATTCAAGTAAATTATTTCACAATTGTTTTCGCAATAAATTGTTTTTACGTCTACTTTCAACTTGAAATATTTATTTGAAGAAATAGGGTCATCCAATCATAATGGAACTTTGAATACAAATAGAAAGATAAGTTTTTAATCTTTTGATTAAAAAAAAAGGTCTTCTTTGTAAGAAAAATAAATAATTTTGAAAAAATTGACACATCAACAATTAGACGAAAAATGGTATAATATATGAACAGTATATATTAATTCTGAAACTTTACTCAGAATCATTTAACTGAAAAAATAATTTATCGTTTCTTTAAAATTCATTACACCCTTCACCATTGTCCATTATCTTATCCGATAAACGGTCGATACCCCGTGGAGCCAAGTACGTTAGGTTACCTCTATCATATAACATATTGCGAAGAACACGTGACTTAAAATGCAAATAAAAAAATAATTAGAGGCAATTTTTTAACAGAAAATACAAGATTATGTTTTTGGTATGAAAAGATGTTCAGAGTAACAAACATTTTTAACGTTTAATATTTTATAATGATAGCGACGAATGTACACAACGTTTGAACGGTGTTGTGTTATATTATTAAAACCATACAATAATATAATACAGCGCTATCTATGAGTATTTTTATTATTCTAACGTTAAAATTATATTTCTGTACTTAGTCTTTGATAAAACTTAAGATTATCAACACATAAGTTCGCATTAACATGGTAAATTGTAAAAACTCTATAATAAAATATTAATAATACGTAATGTAATAAAAACGTTTAAAGTTTAAAATAATTATTTCAATCGATATAAAGTTGTATTGGTTGTTATCTCTCTACATAATTTCTCATATCAAATCAAATTGAAGAATGTATTAGATATTGGACTATTGAAGTTACATTGATGTTTTTTTTTCGACGTCGATGATGAGAAAAATATGATCGAAAAAATAATTTCATCTACAACATAATATCTATCTATAGTAGGTATATGTATATTAGAAAAAAATCAAAAGAATAGACATTTCTGAAATTCTCAATCATTTTTCCAACCGTCAGAAAAACTACCGACAAGTTTAACCAATAACCAAAACCATAAAATAATGCTGTGAACTGGATTTTAATTATTTCGATTATTTAACTCAACTGTCATATTTGCTTATTGTGCTCAAATGTAGAGATTGTAAATAAACTATAAAGCGTAAAGGAAAAAAAATATAATAAGTTATAATTGATAATTACGTACTAAACGATGTTTTTAATCAATAAACGTAGTATGATGTATAGTAGTGTAATACATTATCCATGCAAACGACCATGAAATCAGAAGTCACTAAAATTATGTATGAAATAAAATGTACAGTACAGTGCTCCTTATGGTTGTTGTGAAGAAATGTATATTCTATTCTCATATTATCGTATGGTCCGTAATATCTATCAGTTTATAATTAAACCTGTCATAAAAAAACGAAAATTTAAAACTTTTAATTAATTAAATGTAAATACGTTTAAACTCCTCTTGATATTGTTTTAAACTTGTATATTATAAATTTGAATACTTTATAGATGGGTTTAATACACAATTCATTCTCTAAGGATTAAAAAATGTTCTAATTCTTATTTCATTTTTTATCGTTTAAATGAGATTAACGTAAAAGTTTATTTAATTGATAAAATAAAAAGTATAAGATTACCATAATTTAAAAATAACTAATTACTTAGAGATTTTTCAATCTTAATATATTTTACAGAAGATTCGTTCAATTGTAAATGAATAATTTATTAACTTTAATTATCTCAATAATGATGCATTTAAAACCAATTTTAAATTCAAATTTTGAAATTAATATAAATTTTATTTTCTACATGTAAAATAATGCAATTTAATTTGTATTATGTATACATAAATCAATTTTAATAATTGTTAAAATTGTATACTTCATACATGTCATGTAACTTCTAACATATTTTATATATTATTATTAACGAAATATCTACTACAAATTATATTGTTTAGAGTAACTTATTAATTAAAATAAATTATTCTAAGAAGAACTATTATTAAAGTAGTTTATTTAAGTATTATCCATTTACGTTAAAGAAATGATTATAATAAAGCTAGATACTACGCACAATGGGTAAGATAATAGTAGGTAATAAAAGTTCGTGTTTTGTCCTTTCGATCTTTTAACAAGGTAATGGTGATAGGTGTAAACAAAAACTTCCACAGAAATTAATCAAGAGAGAGGCAGTAATATTTATTTTTCAAATAATTTTACTGAAGAGTTTTTTTCAACAGAAATGTCTTGCCACAAGGTATTATCCAATATTCGAAATTAATTTGAAGGTATAACATAAAAATACCCATTAGTAATTTTAATTTTTCACGAAACTTTTTTTTGTAGTATATTTTAAACATACTAAATATTTATTGATCATACTTGTGATATTTATTTTTATTTTTATTTCTGAAAGCAAACATATGTTTAAATATATAATAAATATTTGAACATATTTTAAGTATTGAAAAACTTGCTGAAAATATGTTATTTAATAGTATTACATTTCTAATTTATGTTTATAGAATTAAAAAAGTTGTACACATATAAACTGTAGTACAACATATATATTTTCCCATCACTTTTTGGTGTTGATAAAATAAAATTGTTCCCATCATTAAATTGCAAAATTGTATAAGATTTTGAATGGAAAAATTTCAATTACTTAGTTGAAATTTGTATAAGAGTTAAATATTTTGGAAAACATTTCAAATCTATAGTAACATTTCTTTTGGAATGGAAACTTAAATTTATTCAATCAAAATTTTGTTAACAGTATATTTACTTGTTTGAAAAAATAATATATTAATATCTCTCACTTTTTATAAAACCTATTGATAATAGAGAAAAATACCTTTAAAGTACCGACTGGATCAAATTCATTATTTCCAAAATTGCTGTATGTAACATTTGAACTATATCACTACCTAGAAAAGCATCGACAATCATAAAAAGAAAAAAAAAGTAAAAAATATAAATAATTGTACAACAATAAATTCTTCGTTACACTCAAAATCTAAAATAACAGATACAGAGTAAATTAATTGTATAAGTGTGTACATTGTACTACTCGTATATGGTATAGCTTGTTTTCAACTAAGTCATTTTTACATGACATTATTCCACCACTCATTACTTTAATCCTCAATTATTACTGTGCATTTTCCTTAAAATGTTTCTGATTGTTTGAATTTACTTTGCTTCAAACTTACAAAGAATTAATTGTGTTACAAGTATTTTTATTTATTAAAAAAATGTAAGTAAATATTTATTACTATTTTATAGTATATACCTAAATGTATGCCAATAAAATATTGTATAGAATGTATAAAATGATCTGTATATCTAAAGATTTCGTCCAACAAGTGTCAAAAATTCAATCTTAAATGTTTAATTGTTACATTTGTATTGCTATAGAGCTGCTTTTAGTTGTACGCATAAACTTTAACTTCGGATCATTCTGACAGTTAAATTAAAGTAAATATGTACATAAATAAATAGAATGTGACATTTTAAATAAACATTGAAACTTTAAAACTACGTTTTGAGTTAAATAGAATTTGAATTGCGTCACAAACGAAAATCGGTATGAAAATAAACTTATAATTAAAAATACCAGGATCAACGGTTATCGTTTTCTATAAAGTAACCATCAAAACAGCACATTTTTCAAACTATAAATATATTTAATATTATATTTATAGCCAATATTTATCAACTAGTGAATAGATAATATTATGTTTGTATACACTAATAGGTTCGATAAATGTTCGTTAAAACCATAAATTCTATGGAAATTATAATGTAACTTAAAAGTGGGAAATTGAAATCAATTTATGAAGCACAATTATTCGTCATTTTTATATGGGTTCCATTGAATATTAATTACCAAAATGGAACAAGCGTTTTCTTTCTTACGAAAACATAACACAATTATTATAAACTTACAGTTGAAATTTCTCATTGATTTCATCTCAGTAAACCAATCGGAAATTAAACGGAATTAGTTCATGAACTTTATCGTCGGAAACTATATCATACTTAAAGTGACCATATATTTTTTTAATCAAAACGGGACAAAAAAAAAATCATAATTATTTGTTGCAAACAAATATTTTTAATTTAATAATATTACTAGCAAATTTCTGTGGTACTATAATGTTTTTAAAGGACAAAAAAATTAAATTAACTTATTACACTTACTAGGTAATTAACTTATTATAAACAAAATGTTTTCGTGTAATAATTACAAAATTAAATACCTGTATATTTTTCTAAAAACGATATTTCGTCAAAGAACATTTATTTTCATTATTTTTGTTGTCTACTTTTTGAAAACGGGACATTTTAGCGTCCCGAAGATTTCACAGTGAACAACAGGACAGAGATTCAAAAAACGGGACTATCCCGTTCAAAACGGGACGTATGGTCAACTTAATCATACTCCAATGTGGTTCATAAGAAAATATTTTTTAACCAGGGACGATGTTACATTTGGATGTTGACGATAAATTCGAACAGAACATATCCAATATTTATGGAAATAATGAATATTGTACATACATACTTTTTATAAGCTTAAAACCAGCTATTCATAGGACTAGGTACTGAATATTATATGAAAAATTTACGAGCAATCTGAAATTACTATCGTCACGTCTTTTTTACATTCGGTACGGAAAAAAAGGTTTCATCCGATACCTATACTTACTTTGAAACGTGCAATGCCATTTATATGTATATGTTTTTGTAGTGTGCTCATTGCTTGATAATTTTCTCGATTATAAGGATAGTTCAAGAATATTTTATCCAGTGAAAAAAATGTGATTCTGATAAAGACATAAAAAATTCAACAAAAGGTAATAACAACTTATATACAAGGAGTTTTATAGCTCAATGACTCGGGTCATAAAATAATAACATCAAGAGACACTCGAAAAAACGTTGATAACTGCCTTCCTCATTAGTACCTTATTTAAATACTAGCTGGGTAGTTTATTTTGATTTTTTTTCAACCTGCACTTAATGGCTTATGCCCATAAAATCAATACTTACTGTTTCTATTACTTCAATTAACTAAAAATATACTTGGGTATAAAAAATATTAAAATTTAATTTTTCTGCTTAACCCAAAAAATTAAGATTTCTCTAATAATTATATTTTTAGATTAAAAATTGCAAAAACTAGGTTATTAAACCATAAATATTATAGTTTACTTTTTTTAATTTTAAAGTTTTCTAATTGTAATTGAAGATATTAGAAAATATTAGTAATATAAGTATAATTTAAAATTATAATAATTGATAAAAAATATGAATTGACATAGAATAATTTTACTATATTTTATTAAAACAGTTATATTTATTTTATTTTTAAAAATTTTAAATTAAAAAAAATATGTTAATGATAAACGCATTAAAATAAATATATAATCCTTAACCTTAGCTATCGTTAATTAAAAATGAAACAAATAAAATAACTAAGAATAATTGTGTTTATTATAACACTTTTATTTATTTTAATAATCATAAAAGACTACTGAAATATATTTCTTTGAACACCGGTATTCATTATTTATTACTTTAATTTTATACTATGCATAACTGTCATAATTATAGTAGAGCTTAAAATCGTTTTGAATAAAATTTAATCATTTCACTATTATCCTCATGTAAAAAATAAAACATTTATATACTTTCGAAAAATAAACTGTAAACATAATAATATGTAAAAATAATAAATTATACATTCATAATAATAGTATTCAAGAAATATTGATACATTTTAAAAGTAAAATTTACACGAAAACATAATGGGTTATGTATACATACATTTTCTGTGTATTTTGTTTTTTATTTATAAAGGCCAGAGTGAAAAAGAAAACTCTTATATGTATACCTATTTTTAAGAATCGATTTTATTTACAAAACGTATTACTACGTGTATATAATATTGTTTATGCTATTCGTTAAGGAAAACGTGGAATCACATTATTTCTGATGTTGCTGTTTTGTTGTGTAAAAAAAATCCGTTTACGTCATATTAATAATATACGATAGAAAGTACATGACGTAGAAGGAACACTTGCAAAAAAACGGTTATGTTGTGAATCGCTAAACATTTTAATGACAAAAAAAATATAAAAATGCTCTTAAAACACTAATTTAATACGAAAAATGAAGAAAAGTATTTGTTGAATACTTAAAAATGTATAAACTCCAAGAAATGGTTTGATAAAAATTAAAAATATTTGAATGTTTCAACCTGAAAAGAAGACTCATAAACACGGACCTGCAACTTACATAAGTTATTTCATAATTACATAAAGTATTTCAAAACTTCAAAAAGCGACCATTGTGGAGGAGATTTTTTTGTGTCAAAATTAATATCTTAAAAGATATATTTATAAAGATAATATCATATAGTTAAGATAAAACGGCAAAAAAAAAATAAAATCTTTGTTTTGCGCCTCAGGCTACTATACTATCTTACGATGATACGAGTACGGGCTGATCATTCGAAGGTCAGGGAGCAAGTAAAAAAACGTTTTATTTAACGTTTTTAAAAAAGGGTTTTATTTATTTTTCAAAAATACATCCACCTCGGGTAAGATGACAATTATTTACATACCGAGGACAGAAAAATATTGAAGAAAAACATAATTAAACGGGTCTTTTCCCGTATGTAGCTGATCTATCAAACTAAATTCTTCGATCGTTTCTTACCACGTATTTTATATCATGTGATGTATAAATCAATCATCTTCCATTGTATAAATAAAAATATATAAAAATACGATAATTTGTCGAACCTGGAATCTCGAAGTGTGACTAATGGTAACATGAACAAAATTAATTTTAAACAGTAAATTGTAAGGTAGTATTTACAGATATGATATCGATAATTGAGATTATCTACATGGGTTTATTAATTTGTGGACGCATCGTGTAAATATCTCTAACAGTAAATTGTATGTATTATCAAATGAATACTTTTATAGATGTGTCGATTCGAATCTGATAAAAATGGGTTTTTATTTCTATTCACAAAGTTAACTTGAAAAAATAAGTAATCTTTTCTTACTAAGGTCCCATAATGTTATATCCGATTAATACTGATCGTATAATTAAGTGTAATTTTTGTTGGTCAATAAAACATTTTACCACTTATCACATAAAGTGAACGTGCGTACATGCTACAATTATTTTTATAATTATTATTATTATTATATTATTGTATAAAGTTTGATGAAAACATGCATTCATTTGCGTTTAATTAGATACTTATAAGTTATAGTTTATTGTAGACTTGTAACTGGAACTTTGAAAGCTTTAATTATTGGCTCTAAAATCAATACGAACATGATTATAATTTAAAATCAGTTCATTCAAATTATTAATTATTATATGGACTATATGTACTGCGATACCAAAAAATAAATAAATGCATGCCCGACATGAATACATAATAAACGGTTTATTACAATACAATCATGTAAATAAAAATGTAAAGATCGTTTGCGAAATTTTTGAGTGCAATAAAATGTTTCCCTACCTTTGGAATAATATGTACCCACCGACTTTATTCTTCGTACGGGAAATGGTTTATCAATACTGAGAGTCTGAATTTTGTCCGCCCACCTCCTGGTATATCCATAAATAGACCCAAGAGTGGTCGACGGACTTACTAGAGCAAGCCTTTCAGCTCGGTAAAGCTGATTTCGTTTTTCCTATGCCTTTATCCAATTTTCTGTTTTTTTCCTCTTTCATAAAGATATGAACATACTATATTACGAAATTAAGGAAATCTTTTGAAAGATCATAATGTTGTTTTCTGCGTACACCGAGTTTAGACTTCGCAGTAAAGCGATTTGAATGACAGTCTATTTTTTTGTGACAGTACTCGGTCACGAATATTGTATACGATTTAACATTTGGCTCTCTATACAGCTCGACTTTGGGTTTTCCCGTCCACGATACGGATACCACACGGTACGTTTACCACGTTTTCAACATTAATATTCATCAAACAGTGATATTATGTCGGTATCCCGCCGCCGGATCTGTTGTTGATCCTATATGATTATTCACGAGACGATTTCGACGCGATCGGCCGCTCGTGACTACGCGTAAGCACCCAAAGACTCGACGTGCGCTGTTACACACGTATGGAATACAAACATTAACACCCTCGGCGAGGCTAAAAACGACATGTCGAGAGAACGGTGCGTAGCGTTTCGTAGTTACGTCGAGGTGGAAACGTTGAACGCAAAAGAAGGACGAGAGTAAAAGGATAAGAACGGAGAAGTACACGTACGCACACGTACAATCACATACACTCACACACACACACACACACACACACACACACACACACACACACACAAACGCATGAATACACACACACAAGCGTATCGGTTAGGTTATACGTAGGCACGGTCGTGGGCGAACGCGGTGGCGATGAACCGTGATGGCGCTGCGGGTGGTGGCGCGGCGAGTGTGGGGGTAGTCGGGGTCGGTTGATCGGAGGACGACGAGCGACACGAGGATAGGGCACGGGAAGTCGCCGGCGGGTGGCCGGGGCGGGGGCGGAAGACTTTCGACGGCGGCGCGTCGGGCGCGCAAGCCTGCGGCCCGTGGTGCGCCGACCGTTGCGCGTACGCCGGCGGCGTTTCCTATCGATCGCGCGCGCCGGGCGGCCGACCGCTCCGCCGCTGGTCCAGTCTCACGGTCGCCATATTGCGACGAGCCGCACACGCCGTCAAACCTCGACGGGCCCCCCCCGACGACACATGCTCGCGCGCGCACAACCTCCACGGCCGCTGCACGACACGAGACGCCGCGACACGACGACGAACCGCCGCCGCCGACGCCGACGCCGGTGCACCGTCACGGTCAGGTCAGATCTGCTGCGACGCGGAGACATGAACTGAGGGAGGAAATAAAAAAAAATAAATTAATTAAAATTTTTTTAAGAACCCAGTGCGCGCGGACACCACTGGCTTCTGCTGCGACACACGCACACACGTAATAAAATCGTACACACACACACACACACACACACACATACACATACACATAAACGCGCGGTTCGCGGACGGATCGCCGTCGTGACGGACGCCGCCGCCGCAGCCCCCCGCCGCCGTCGCCGCGCGCCGAAGGACTTCCGGACACGAAGACGGGACGCCGCCGCCGCGATTTCGTCGTACAGTCGTAATCACAAGACGACGACGATAACAATACCGATAATCACCAGTGATATCGACGTAGCCGCGCGCACGTGACGCGTCGTTGTCCGTTACACGTTCGTACGGTGCGTACCAGCGGTGCGTAGTGCGCGAGTGCCGTAGCGTGTATGCGTGAGCGTGCGCCGCGCGCGCGTGTGTCGTGGTGCTTTTGCCCCCGCTGTTTCGTGGTGCGGACGACGACACGCGCTCCGGTCGGTCTCGTGCGATAACGCGCAGTGCGGAGTGACAACGAACGCGGTCCGACATCGACACGCCGCCGCCGCCGCCGCCGCCGCCGGTTCTTGTGAGTTTGGGCCGTACACAACGCGGGTAAGTCGTCGCGAACAACGACATAGTAGTTATATTTTTAATAATAGGTGTCTGTATTGTACACGGCGTCCTTTCACACGTCCCGCCCTCCCGTCCCTTCATACGAAATACGCGATGATAATCCCGAGACGATCGACGAGCAGATAGAGGACGTTTGAACGACCGACCGTCGTGTGATAATTGTCGGCGACACGTCGTGTGGTCGGCTCTCACGCACGCGCGTGTTTACTCGTAGGCCGAACGGACGCAGGCGGGGTATGACCCAATTTCCCCCGGCCTCGCCGCGAGACGAGGGCCGGCGTGTGCTGCCCGACGGCGGAATCTATTGATTTTTTACGAGCGCGCGCGCGCAAGTTTGTGCGTGCTCACGCGTGTGCGTGTGGAGCGACGTAAGGAAACAGCGATACACCGCGTGTAGGTTTTCCGTACGCGTCGTCGACGACGTTGATATCGTCGTGGCGAGACGATCGTTCGTGACGTGATCATCACCACCACCATCCTCGCCACCACCGCCGCCGCGATTCCCGTGACCGCGCGCGCAGAGGAGCGAAGAACGGGATGAGGGTCACACCCATGGAATGTAGGTCACGCGCGCGCGGACCGTGTCGTCTGCCTTGCTGCGGGTGCCGGTGGTGCCGTCGACGAGCGATCGTCAGCACGTAGAGTTGGTTTTCGCGGGTGGCGAGAAAAACGCGTTTTTCCGCCTACGCGAAACGTACCCTGTCGCCTTGCCGCGGCCACGGGGGTGGTGACGCGGCCACGGCGGTGCTCGTCGTGACGACATGGAGCCCCGTGTCGGTGGGTCGCTGACACAAAATGTACGGCCGCCGCGATTATCAGCGCGTGATATCACGACCCGTGGTGACGACGCCCAGGCGATAATGTCGTAATTGACGATGATTTCTCGTGTGTCGCACACGCGGCGCACGACCCTCGCCACGTGCGTGTGACGACCGTATAAATACAGAGCACCGTAATTATTATCGTGTATATCGTCACTGTAATTATTCACTCGTGACACACGTTTAGTCGCGTTGAGCGCGCATTACGATCGTCCGGCAACGGGACGGTTAGGTTACGGGTAGGGACGTTCCGGGACGGACCACGTGATCTAGCACCACGATCGAACACAGGTCATCCGCTCAGATCATGGTCGATGCCGATATTGAGTACACCGTATACGTCTCCCCTGTAATCGAGAGACAATGTCCGCGGACATGCGGCCGTGTAATAATAATGTTATGACTTCGCCACGCGTTTTGACGATCGAGAACGTGTAACGGATAACGTACAATTGCACAACCGAAAACAAAAATGCAATATACGACGTAGGTTTGTGGTGGACGCGAGTCGTAGGCGTAAGACGATAAGGTTCTGTTTGCGTCTGTGTAAGTGTGTGTGTGTGTGTGTGTGTGTGTGTGTGTAAGTGTGTGTGTGAGTGTGTGTGTGTGTGTGTGTGTGTGTGTGTGTGTGTGTGTGTGTGTTTTTGAGTGTGTGTGTGTGTGTGTGTTTGAGTGTGTGTGTGTGTGTGTGTGTGTGTGTGTGTGTGTTTGTTTAACACACACGTAAATTATAATGTAATGTGTGTGCGTGCGCGATGTTCGGCGTTTTTGTTGTTTGTTGTCGCACGGCGATTCGGCCGTGCGAGCAAAACACAAAATGTCGATCGATCGGCCGCCACCGCCGCCGCCGCCGCTGCCGCCGTCGTCGTCGTCGCGTTGCCGCCGCCGAGTCGAGTGCTGTTCCAGACGGTGTGGGCACGGGGCCGCCGCGGCTCGAGCAGCAGTCGCCGTCCAACGCTTTCCGCGCCAATCCGTACACGTATACGATCCACGGTTCGCGCGCGACCGCATCCGCCCGGCGCGCCTTCCCGCGACAATTGGATCGCGGCCGTTATCGGCGGTCACGTCGTCTAGCCGTTCGTCGTGCGAGTCGCGTTCGGGTTCATTCGCAAGACGCGGGCCGGGATGAGCCGAGAGTGACCGCGGCGACGTGTCCGGACACCAGACGGCGGAGAAAAAGGTAAACGCGGACGACGGATTTTCTTTTCGGACTCTAGCTGCAGCGCGCAGGCGGCCCCCGTACGTCGCCGCATCGCGTCAGTAACGGAAAAACCGATCGGATCCTTCGGTACTCGGAACTCGCGGCACGTCAATGTTATCGCAGTCGACGTATTTCGTTGATAATCGTACGACTGACGTGACCGCGACGTGTTTTCTTCGCTTTGACCGGTGCGGCGACGGTTAGGCTACACTGTTCGATACACTCTGCCCCGCAGTGATCCGACCGACTTGGACGCCTCCTCGGACGACCCACGATTCACAATTCGAACCGTAAACGTACCTACCCTCGAACATTTCGAACGACCATAATGAATTTCGGTGTAATAAGATCCACGGTCAACACGTTCAATGACAACTTCGGATATCCTCCGACATTAGATACGGGCACATATCGTACCCGGTGCCGGAGGGTATGCGACGAATGTCGTGTGTACTCTTATATCGTTCTAAGAACACTTGGACGATGGCGTATAACACTCGGTGTGACCATTCCGTATACATTTTTAAATAGACGTGTGCCGAGTTTGTGCCATTTGTGCGATTATAGCACGGTTTTATTGACGTATCCGACACGTCCGTGTTTTTTTCAAAATCAACGTGGCTAAAGGCATGAGTTGACCTAATGTTGTCGGACATGGGCATGGAACGTGTTGACGATTTGATACGTCTCATAATATACGTAGTGATAAATTCCGCGATGACGCCGCGCGTGCACGTTTTCGATTTATCTTCGCGGTAAACGGTCCTATATCGCGATTGCTCATACGCGCTCGTATGCGAATACAATACAATACGGTAGTCACGCAGCTATACGACGAGTATACTCATCTCGATCATCGCGAATCTTCGAAAGTGGCTTGTGAAAAAACGACTTGTGAAAATAATAATAATGATAATAATATTATCGTCCACCACACTGTGCGAACTTTGCGGATTTCGCCGTCGTACGCGATCGACCGCAGTCAGATGTACTGCGCTTTCCGTGTGCACTTCGATACAATGTAGCCAGACAATAAAAAATGATTACCATACAACACGCGCACACGAGCAGCGCGTGCGAGTACGCAACAATATAATATTATGTATGTATGTAGACATAATATCACTTCGTGTATGCACACAAAACAGTGTATTATGGTAATGGTGGATCGCTCGTGCGAATGCTGTTTGTTTTCCAAAGACGAGTTCGTTATATGGATGGTTACCGCGACCGTCGTGTTGACACTGTGCACGCGTAGTAGGTACTATATAATATAGCTGTGTGCACGTTACGTTATTATTATATGCGTCTACGTGCGCGTGTTGTTTGGACGAAACCGGCGGCGCTGAGTGCATGTGTGTGAGATGCCCAGGCAATAGTAACGATAATCGTTATGAGTGTCAAGTGCACATTAAATACCCGTGTGTTGTGAACCGGACGGAGCGTGAACTGGAGTAGAAAAATCAATTATAAAAAAAAAAAATAATTTAACGTTCAAATATTATGACTTGTAATGTGAAATGTATATTGTAACGCGAGTGTTGTTGTAAAATGTTACGGTGTACGCTATGATGACATACGATCCGCCCGGCTGGATTTGGCGTGCACAAGATAGGTCGGGCCTTTGAGTTTTGAACTTCGTCGTCTTACGTTGTCACCGTAGTTGAACCCGGGTGAAATCGTACTCTGATTTCGATTTGATTTCACCAGGGTACTAATATCGTTATAATTTATGATATACGAGTCAATACATCCGAATACGAACAATGCATTCGGCATAATATAAATTCATTGTTTTCAATCGGAACGTGTTATTGGTTTTATAATTTATACCATTGTCCACGACTCATTTTTTATATGATTTAAAGCATTTTTTTTTTTTTTATCCATTACCGACGAGAAAATGTGTATCGCTTTATGAGTTTTACAGGACGTGCGATAATTCAGTCAACCGCGTGTGTAATATTCGTAACGGACGTACACATAGTATATTATTATATCGATGAATTCGCGTGTTATGCTCGTCAATCAAATCAGGGACGTCTGCTCACGCGGGACGACCGTTTGACCGGCGCGCTTGACACGAGCCATCGCCGTCGTAGTAGGTAATAACGCACGCGCGCTAAAACGCCGGAAACCGTGTCGGTGACCGGACCGAACGCGTCATCCGTGCGAGGGGCCTCGGATCGCGGTCCGGACGCGTCGGTCGACCCGTCGTAACACTATGACCCGTTGAGACCGTTTTGTCTCTAAACTCCGTTTCCTCCGAGCGCCGGCCGATCCCCCGCGGGACAAAATCAATTTCAAACGATACCGAGTAAAATAACATAACGCATAATGACACGACGTGTCGTTATAGCGTGGGCGTCGGTGTTTGTCTGCTGCTGCGCGTACGTTCTCGTTCGTAATATCCGTGGCGCCGCCAGAGGAAAAAGACGACGACACGCGTTTCCCAGCAAACGCGTCGCGGTCCAACGCGATTTTATTTGGCCGCGTCTGATTATCATTTCCCGTAGGCGCCCACACACGTCATATTATTTATTAATAAAATAAATACGTTGTACGACGCGCTGTCATTTGCGATTTCGCACGCACGCCGTCGATGTGTACTCCCATTACGCAACGCGTGTGCTAATATCGTTAATATTAATAGTCGCGGAGCACACACCCACGCGTGAATCCTCCCTGCGCCTCGGCCGTCGCGTAACAGACGTACGACTACACGTGTTCTGACGTAACGGGAAACTCGATTCGAATGTTGAAACAACACCGTCGAAATCAATTAGCCGCGCATACGACCCGAGAACAAAGACGGCGGCCAAATGAAATTAACTCTTGGTCGCAGTCGCGTTTGTTATGATATCCTCCTGCCCCCGGAGTAATATCCCTCCCTCCGGCGACGCTTGAATCAGTAAAACTCGTCGAATTGGAAATTATTTAATTTCCAATTCGACGGGTCGCGTACGGCTCGTAATCCCGTTCGCTCGTCTACCTGTTAACTACCGCGCTACTCACCGCCGATTGTTTTCATTTTTTTTTTTCTTGGGAAAATAATTACTTTTCATTCGTGTTTTCGTATTACATGTCTGTTTTTCACTGACATCAAACCGCGTTTAAATCTCGCCCCACCGCCACGCCACCGCCGAGGATTTACCGTTCATTTTCTTTTTTCCGTTAATGCTTTTTCTTCCTCCGAACAATTTTTTCGCGAGAACAATCCCAATGCGTCTTCTTTAACGACTGTCAAATATGACAGGTTTTTGTTTTTTTTGTCATCCTAAAAATGACGCAGATAACATTATAGGTAACATCGAATAAAACTTTAATCTAAAAATTCAGCGAATATCTTTTGGGTATGTATTGTGCGAATCGTATACGTATGTACTTTTTACTGCAAACTACGATTAACTCGAGTGAGCAAATAAACCACTGAAGTACTTACATCTATGAACTGGCCCAGAATTTTACTGATATATTATTTAAAGCTATAATTATAAAATATGTACTACTTCGTAATGACTTAACCATTAATTAGTTTTCTACATCTATATATTTGTTATTCAAAACCATTTTGACGTGGATAAACTAATTATGAATAATAGATTTAGCTTTGTAAGTTATACAACTTATTTACAATGCATTTGTTAATAATTATGAATATAATAATATATTACTACACAAATTATGGATAGGTTTATGAATGTCATTCATCAAAGAATAAAAATAAGCTTGAAGGAAATAGTGGACAAATCCACTATTGTGAACGTAGTACGTATTAGTGCACGACGTAAAACTCAATATTTTACTTCGTAAAACAGTGGTCACAAAAACTCAAATCTACAGAGGGCGAGGAATCAATCGAACTATCGAAATCGATGATTGTTACAGTTTTTTACACATTTCAAGACACCCAATATTTTATTCTAGTTTTCAAAATCAAATTTAATAACCTCGGCTATGGTGTCACAGTAACATTTTTACATTATTTGAGTTAATTCATTTTGTATTTAAAGAATATTATTGCAATAAACATCAACAAATCACTCGTTGAAATTCATTCTATGGTACGCGTATATGATATTATTGTATGAGTGAATTTTTTTCTGCGTTACTGGAAAATTTCTTTTATCACTTGATGACTGGTTAGTAGTTGATACGTATACGCCATTACATTACATACGGCGAATTAAATACCGTGTAATTGAATTGAAGTTAAACACCGGGATGGTTAGGTTGAATGCTCGATACGAATGTATAAAGTACACAAACTCAGAGTGATATAAGATAAGCGTCGTTTCATTAATAAAAACCGTTGTATGCATTACCGAAGTATCGTCGCTTAGGCCCGATGAAATTGACGAAACTTATGCGATATTTTGACCTAACCGCAAGGGTTCGAGGCTGCAATACGAACGGTGCCCGAAGACACAACACGAATGTTCGCATTTTTTCCTTGTTCAGTGACGTGAATATTTTACAATCGACAAAAAATCGCAGAACACTGCACTATATAAAATATAATTGTATTATAGTGGCTTGAGCTAAGAGCACCCGACAACGATGAGAGGGTACTTGTCAGCGGAAACACAATGGGATATCGTGTCGTAGGCGGTCGGGTTTTCGCGAAAGTCGCCGAAGTGGTGTCCGTGTAAGGATCGAGCCGGAAAACACACTCACACGCGCGCACGTTTTCGATTCACTCTAGAAGTCAGTAACCGTACTCAACCCGGAGCGAGTGTATGCATGTGTAGTAGTGGTATACTATGTGTAAAACATTATACGTGTATATTTATAGGCAAATTATTTCGGAAGAGATTTCGTATAACTGCATCCTCTCGATACGCTACCGTAGTGTTACTGATGTGGACTCAATGTTATCAGCTAATTTCGCATCGCGCGTGGTACATTGTGGTTTTTTTTCTAAGTGGTTCATGACAGGAGATAAATAAGGTTATTATTTTATTTCAGAATCTGTGATTTCACCAAAACACGAGTACACTACAATATCATTTTACATCGAAAAGATGTTATTATTATTATAATTATTATTATTATTATTATTAATATCATTTAAGTTTATTGAACGTGTTGAAGAACATATGCATGTGAATTATACAATATAATAATAAACGTAAAATAGAAACGGCCTCAAATGGGGTCAGTTTGCCACCATCATGCCACCACTCCTTCAAAACCATGTCACTGGAACTATATGAAGTTTGCGACTACGATGTGACATGCGTCACATGTATGTGTGTGTGTGTGTGTGTGTGTGTGTGTGTGTGTGTGTGTGTGTGTGTGTGTGTGTGTGTGTGTGTATGAATGTCGTGGAGGAGGACATTTAATGTCGATCGTTGACCTAGAAAATTGGTTACGATGAAGGCGAAAACGCGTGCATACCGGGTTAGCGGTGTAGGGTGGTTAACGGGTAGAAACGGGAACTGCGCACGGTGGTCGGACGGTGAAAACGGAAATGCGAGTTTTTCTTGTTAACTCTCGTGTCTCTCGCTACATTTAATAATAATATATTTGTAAAATACTAGTATATATATGTATGGTATTGTTACGACGGCGTAACGAGAAACAAAAGCGTTGCGAACGATGAGCAAAAATAACCACGTTCGCTATAACAATACAGTCTGCCTGCGTATACCATCTACGCAATGATATATGTTTACGTTATGCGTTTAACAAACATTTTTCAACTATATACTTTGTATAAATATATTATATGCATACACATAAACACGGCCGTACACTAGAGAGCTGTTTACGTGGTTTTTATAATTTTTTTCCCAAGTATTACAATTACTTTTTTTTTTTTAAATTGTCGACACCGCATATCGCGTATATGTTATGTGACCATATTTATACAATAAACATGCGTAAAAGAAATAATTTTCAACAAAATTAAAATAAGATATTTATCGCTAATCATAGTTTTGTTTTACGTCTTACGTTTAGAATTTTGTTTTTTAGATTCATACCAATTTATCGGTCTATATTAATTGCGTGTTTCTCCATTACTCGACATCATATTACTATCATATAATATGTGAATACATAATATATCACTTGACTGCAATCTCATCACGTGGTTTCTTCTCATTATTTTAATCGATCGACCCTCCCCCATACCTTTTGAATATAAGCGAGAAGTACCTCTGCGGCACTGCATACATAATTTAATCGACATAAAATCCCCACACGACTTAAATAACTCATCGTCTTTTCATTCTTATGCATGATATTATGTATTCAATATGAATGATTTATATTTTATTCTGAACCGTTTCTGAAGGAAATATCTATTTATGGCTAAATTATAAGCCTTTTATTTTATAAACACTCGCGTTCTTATCTGAAACACCCAATTAATGCTCGAAGAATCACAAAAATTTTGAATCTCGAATAAAATTAAATTAAAAATAGCTCTTCGAATTTTCAAGGTTAAATTGTATTCTTCGTCACTTAGCTTTTCTTATAACACACTGTAGTCGGTGTGTCGTGAGAATAAAACATTTTGGATAAATCACTTTAAAAGATATATTATTACAATCAATTACTTATTTGAATATATTTAGAAACTAGAAGCTAAATATTTTATAGTAACGATGTACGATTCTATATTTCTAAAGTACTTTGTTTTAAATTTGAAACCATGTTTGCACTTGGAAAAACGATTTTTAGGGGACTTCGGTAAACTTAAGTAATTTTAAAAAGTGTTTAATAAATAAAGTGCCCACACGTGATGTACATACCTCGATATTTAAATACATTTGAGAAAAAAGTAGTCTTTTAATATATTTATTGTATTGAACGCATTAAAACAACAATTATATTATATGCACTTATTAAATATAAATCGTCTAAGAATGATTCGAATTATATTTGAACATAGTAAGAGCAAAATTGAATGACAGCTCAAGACGTTTATGTAAAATTATTTGTCTAAAAATTAAACATTGTAATAACATAAAAAAAATAATAATAGTAATACATTTTAATGTTTGATCCAAGATTGGACAAATTAAAAAAAAAATTCTTCTATTCATGCAAATAATACGTTTAACAGTAATTATATATTTCGAGTTCTTATAAAAAATTTGCCTAATATAATTTTACAAAATTTATAAAACAGTTTTAAAATCATATGAATGCATTTTTATGTACAATTATCAAGTATAAAAACCAATTATAGTTTTCCAAATTAAGAATTAATCATCTTAACCTTAATTTAAAATGTTATAGTAATTTTCCTTACTCATTTAAAAATTACCTAATCTAACTTAACCTCAATCTTAAGATTTACCTAAATATCAACAACTTGCATTTTCTAATCGTTCAATAAATCGTATGAAACAAAAAATTTCTGTATACATATTAAACAATTAACTTTAAGCATACTATTTGAAATATGAAATATAAAATTATTATCAAATTATTTATGTTATTGAATAATCAATTCCATAACTCCGTCTAAACACTAAAATGATTTTATATTTTCATGCATAAATTACACGAAAATGTATTTTGATTTTATTATTCGAATGTAATATTTATGGTCTGCAAAAGTATTTTAGTGATAAACCCTTTTTGGTTTTATTTTCAAATTGAGTCTTTATTTTACACTCAAAGCAATTCCTTAACTCGATGTGCGTTAAAAGTAACGCGATTACGAAAGTTTTTATGAGTTTTATACTACTTCTGTTAACAATGCAAACTGTGTTTTTATTACTATACAATAGCTTTGTAAACAAATACAGGCGTTCATTTATTCGAGTAGTTTTAACATTTTTCTCATACCACAATTTCTAAAAGCAGAGAACTCCCAAAGCTTTTATTTAAGGTACTGAAAAATAGTATGATTCATCACAAGTTTTATTCTTCCACTACTCTACTATTGTACTCTACTTTTTATTTAAAATTAAGCAACACGGTAGGATATTTTGGAAGAAATGTATACTGTGTAATCTTGATTATAAAATTACTGAATACAAGAATAGTCACTTCTCAGCGTAACATTGTCATATCACGTATATAGTTTAAATCGGAAATTTCACTTTAACATGTTATTTCTCGATTTTTAGTACCAATCTCCTCTCCCACGTGTTTTTATACGAGTATTGTGTACGTCGTAGATAATACCATTAAAGTCAATTAACTTTACACGTTAAACACAATATAAATTGACAATATAGTTTTTATTGAAACCCGTAAATGTACGTTATTGATTTCAAATTAATATAATCTGTAGTTTTATCACTTTTATCACTCGCGGCAAAATACATTTCATTAAGTTATACATTTTGAACGCAGCTATTACAACGTAAACATATTATGCTCGTGCAATAATATAATATTCGGCAGTTATAGACATTAAACATATTTTAATCATTTTTCACAAAATTAATTCAGAAAATTAATTCATATTAATGTTGATGTTCATGTACCTTGGGTAACGATTAATTAAAAACACAAATAAAACTTTAACTATTTATACGTGAGCACACGATAAGGATAATAGAGTTTTGATTATGCATATCACGCGATCCGCATAACATTCAACTCTATTCAATCATGAACAAAGATCTCTGAATCAATATTTATCCACACAAATAAGCTAATATAAACATAAACATAGTAGGTAAGGACCTACAACAACAAATACATAAATCTTGATTGAATAATTTATGCAAAATCCAATAATTTCGTTTATTTTACGCAAACGCATAAAATCTAATATGATGTATTATAAACGCGCTTTGGCAGTAAGTACGTAAACAAAATATTATACTAACCAAATTGCATCGAACGAAAAGTTACATCAAATCTCATGTCTACCTTTTAAAAATAATTTAAATTTAAATCAAAGACCATTAAAAATCAAAAGGTATTTATTACAGCGTTTTCGATTCTGAGTGACGCAAAAGATCTATTGGTTTTCCAATTCATGTTAATTTTTTTTACTGTAAACACTTTTTAGTACACTTAACATTGACTAAAAGTTTCATCCAGCAACTATATTGACCAGAAATTTTATCTTGTTGGCTCTTCAAGATAGTAATTTTTCTCTATTCTCGATAGTTTTTCGAAGCGGGGAGAACAACTGCTGAAAAATCGAATGAAAACGGTTGAATTTTCTGTAAACGACACTTTCACTAAATCGATTTTAGTTATTTAGTCATAACTCGAAAATTGATTTTGCTAAAAACTTGAAATTTTCACCATGTATTGATGCTTATTTTACAAAAGTTTTGAAAAAAGTCAACAACATTTGAGCTAAAAATCGAACTTTGAAAATAACTTGTTTTTTATCTCTAATAACATTTTTAACATTTGACAGAAAGTTCTAAAATTTTAATATTGATCATAACCATACACTTAACAAACGATACTGTAAAAAATTCAAAAATTCAAAAGACTAAGGATATTTTTCATAAGCGTTTCAGTAAATTACCATACAATTTTTACGAAATCAACTGTTTTTACATCAAATTTCAACTTTGAACGTATATGAAAACTATTGGACCATCGAATCATTATGAACCGTTGGATACAGATAGAACAACATGTTTTGAAATCTTTGAGAAAAAAAAAATTTTTCAGTTAAACAAGAAATCTTTAAACAGTTTAAAGAAAAAAAATGACAATTAGGCTAAAAATCTAAAATATATAAATGGTTTATTTGTGTACTGAAACTTTGCTGAGAATCGTTTAACTTAACAAACGATCATCGTTTCTTTAAAACTTAATACACCCATCACCTTTTCCTTATCCATAGAGTGAAAAATATCCTTTAGTGTGAGTTAAGTCCGGCTTTTTGAAATTATGATAAACAGTCATCGTCAGATTTACACCGAAAATAGTAAACTACGTTACGATAGGTTACGTTTGTTTTATTTTCAATTCTCATTCCAAAGTTTTAATTAATATCAAACGTTGAAAATTACTTACAGTTAAACACGGGATCGATTTTAATTGAATACTGCACCTCAATTAATCGCCTCAACCCATAATGAACTCCTCGGGATTATGGAATCAGGGTTGGTTATTTTGGAGCAATTACCCTAGCCATTCGAGTGGACAAAATATACGTGCGTAATTAGTTTACGAATCACGTTCTACGCAAGTAACAATTATACATTATAGATGAATATGAGGAATGGCGTTCGTTCGTGTGTGATATTGCGATATCGCCTTGGTAGAAATATTGTGTTCAGATGAGATTTTTCCCCCATAAATTACGTATGCTACCTAATAGTATATAATAATATATACTCTGGCGCAGTTTCCATTTTTTTACGTGATTCGCTGCGGTAGGTTACACAAAATATGTATAACACTTATATCTACTCTCTCGGCGTGCTTGACAAATCGATTTTCTCGTGGGAAGAAAAAGTAAAATTCCGTTAAATGCAACTATATACTATGAATTTCGAAAGCTTCGTGGCACCTTACATTAATTATATTGCGCTAAATATGAAAAAGAAGCACGCGTCAAAAATCAAAAATTATTATATGTTTGAGTGGTATTTTAAAAACATGAGAGCCAAGAGGTTCATATTATATATGAGTGCATGTATAACGGTTTGAAGTAGGTATTACAAATAATGATTAATATACGTATATTTACTGTTCACACATAAAAACTTTGCGGTTTAGCTGGAAGCAAGTGCCTTATTTGGTCGAAATTGGTAAATAATATTTTATCAAAATCGAATGACTGTAAATATTTATGACAATATAGCGTTCGGTGTACTGAATCAATATCACATTTTTTCTTTGGGGGGTAAGGTTTTTTGCATGCCATTTTGAAATTTATCAAGCCATATAAAAACATACACGTACATATGCCTAAGTACAACGTACCTTATGCGTTATTCAACTTTTATTCTTTCCATAGATCATGAACTGTATTAACATAATAAATCTAAAATCAATTTAAAAACTTAAAGATAATCAATAATAGATTTACTTGCAGTCATTCATAGACAGCTTTAAGAAGACAAATGCAGCAAAAATAAAATAATAAAAGCACATAATATTTACATTCATGAATTATCTTTTACATTATGTTTTATGACTTTTGCGTAAGAAAAACTCTCTAAAAACAATAAAAAAGTAATTGAATATTTGCTAAAACCAAAGGTGCATATTTATTTCAGCACGCCGATGGGGACAATTTTAAAAGTCAGGAGTAAAAATTGTATACCCTGATATACTCCCCCATATGATGCCCTCGTATTGTGTATGTATACATATATATATGGTAATAACTACACTTTAAAACGGTAAAAATCTATAAACACTGGGTATATATGTATCATAAAATATACTATTATTTTATATGTATACATGCGACTCAGAGTTATTTTGCCCCGTGTACCGATCGATAAACGAGTTTAACGCCCGAGTCGTTTTTAATCATTGGGTTTTTATTAATAACAACTCATAAAACATTTTATAGGCCCAGCAGGGTGACACTAAGATATAATAGACACTTCAACAAATACACGCATGTATGTTTATTAAAATTTTATATGAGTACACATGCCATATCTCAGCACTTGGCATATATTCCTAACAACTAAACATAAATCATGGAGATAAATGAACATACGTAAAATGTCAATAGCCTCATCTAACATATACTTCATCCGTACGCACATTATGTGAAATTGACTTTATTTGATCATCTCTCCCTTCAACCACATGTACCCAAAAATTACACTTGTTTTTCATTTCTCTCGCTAAAAATATTTACGAATTTGACTGTGTTTATACATGAACATTGTACATCTATAACGTGTGTGTGATTGTGTGCGTGTGTTAGTTGCAAATTACGACGACACGGTAAAACGTTTCGATCGTCCCAGACTACGAAAATTTAATCAATAATTTCTAAAATATTCGCGGTATGAAATATCACCGCGGTTTCTGTTGTAACAGGACTTTAGGGCGTGTATATACGGCGATGTATAATATAACGACGTCGAGACGGCTGCTCGCACTGTGCGCTTGCGGGGTGATGTCAAGTACGCAAATAATACACACCGGCGACGCCAACGCCGGGTGAGATTTTTATCAATGAAGGTAAAACGGCGAACGACCCGTGTGAAAGAGAAAGAGAGCGAGAGAGAGAGAGAGAGAAAGAGAGAGAGAAGGAGACAAATAAAGGGAGAAAGAAAGAAAGAGAGATTTTAGAGAGAGCTATTACAGAAAGAGCGAAATGGGCAGTCGATCGTTGCCATGGCAACTGCACACCCGGCAGAGAGGTGTACCCTGTGCGTAGGTACCATGGCCAAATACCATCGTACTATTAATACGCGTTATACTATGTAGTAAACACGTTCATCATACACGTAAGCGTGGGCCTGTGCGACGCCTGTACGTAAAAAAGTACAGGTTTTCTCAAAAACGAAATAGAATATAATATTTATATTTGTGTACGGTGTGTTTACGTTGTTAATACGTTTAACGTTGTCGGCCAATTTTTCACGGACGTATCGCGTCGCGTTGTTACTAGTACACGCTTACGGAACAACGTGACGAGCGCGACCCGACCCAACGCGAAAACTTTCGGCGCGCCGCCGACGAAAGGCCAGGTCGGTAGTCGATATAGTGTACACGCGCGTGCGCGCGTGTGGCCTGTGTGGATTTCGGCCGTTATCGCGAACGTTTTGTGAGTGAGTGCGACGGTGATGAAAACCGCGTCGGGTATAAATCGTTGGTGTCGCCAATAATAACGGCATGACGATGCAAAAATAATTATATATTATTATGTGCACGTAGAAATTGAATGAAGAAAAAATCGAAAGGGATTTGAGAATACATGATATACACGTCGACACATGTATACATAAATTTATTCTATTTTGATTATTTCTATTCGTTTTTTTTTCTCTTTTTACCTCCTATACAGTATTATTATTGTTATAATCGTGACTACTAAAACTCGATTTAAAAGTTACCATACACCAAATATGCGTGAAAATAGCGCATTTTCATTTGAAAACATTTGTGCACAGCTTGTGTTACAGCAAAGGCCCTAAATATTCGAAAAAACCAAGTGTGTCTGTACTGGCAAGACTCGGTTAATTTTTTTCAAGGTGACCCGTGAATATTCTCTCGCCGTTTTATCCCTATAGATTTCGAAATCCGGGGCGTTAACGGACGAATAACGCCTCGGAAAAAATTAATGTGAGGTCGACTCGCAATGCAAATATTATATATATATGTGTGTGTGTGTGTGTGTGTGTGTGTGTGTGTGTGTGTGTGTGTGTGTGTGTGTGTGTGTGTGTGTGTGTGTGTGTGTGTGTGTGTGTGTGTGTGTGTGTGTGTGTGTGTGTGTGTAATATAATATATAGACATTACAATCAATTTTGTAAAATTTCGTCATGATTTGTCCAATAACTAACTGGTGTTGATTTTATAATTAAAATGTTTTAATTAAAAACGAGTGGAGCACACGGTTTAATCGACGGGCCAACTACTATAAATCATCGAATGCTGAAAAACCTGTAACTTTTTCGTATGCTCAACATATCCATTGCCACTCGCTAGCACAACAATAAAAGCAACTGAGTCAATTATGTCGGTTCAAAACTCTGATATATTTTTTATTTGATATTTTATCTGTATAACCGTGATACACACGCACTTATGAACAGTTCTGCTTTCCCTACCCCGCGTTGCCGCGGTTATAATGAAGTTTATCGATTTTGACTTCAGCCGCGTCCCTCCCCTCAGAGTTAGTGTAACGTGCGTGCGTGATACCAGCAAACGCACTCCGGTTGTAACTCACGTATATATACATAATGTTCATCGCCAGTCGTGTTACACGTACCTACCTCATCTACATAACGATTATCGTATGTTTTACACAGGCAATTAATTATGGTGACGAAAATACGTAGCTAATAGCTATCTCCGAAATTGTGACAATAATAACAATAATTGTATGAACCGAGTATGGAACGACGCTAAGGCGATTTAATTGGCACTAGGAGATAATTTTTTTGCTACACTCCACGTTGTGCATATATATTATGCTTATAATATATCAATGATCGATCCTCCGGAAATCCGTTTCACCAACGCCGCAGTCGATGATAATACAGTTATTACGCATTGTCATCCACGGACATCATTACTGTAACTGTCGCGTGCACTATCCCTATGACCCCACGCCAACAGTCGAGGGAGACTCCGGGCCGTATGTTAAATATAAATTATAACATCGTGTGGCCAATACGTCTATAATATTACGTAAATACAATTTCATTTTCTAATTGGTTCTTATTTCGTATACAACTAGGTCGTTCAGCGTGAGTGACATAGATACTATGTGCATGCTCCGAAGTCTACGAACTCATATTATAAAAAATGTATCGCAAACCCATGGGTTTAACACGATGCATTAGAATCTGTCGTATCGTGCAAAATCGACCGTCCATTAAATAGATGATAAAATGTAAACTTGCAACACAAATGGGTTCGCAATATCAAAACCAAACACCGCTATATGCCTTGCGAAGACGGCAGCTGTCTCGCCCAATCCATTAATAGTATCATAATAACATCGTATTATTATTATAATCTTATACAGCGCATATTAATCAGTGACTTGGATATGATACTGAAACTATTATATGTGTACGCAGTATCGTGTTCATTCAAACATGCGCACGCCGAATAAACTTTACAGATGCGAAGAGCTTGTTTATAGTGCTTATAGTGTCAACCAGCTATCAGAGGAGAAAATCGATCCACAGCTGTGTCCCACCCATGGTGGATAAAATGTACTCCGAAGTACAATCAGCAAATGAGGCTGAAACTAGTATAATACCTATATACGTCACAACATTAATGTCACTACGATTTTCTCGTTCCAGCCTCTGGTACGGACAACGCAGTTGACTGTAGACGAAAAAATAGTTTTTTTCACAACGAATTTCATCGTATGTATATGTGTTACACACAGCAATAAAATGCAGACCAGTTTTCGTATATAACAAACATATACGTATATTACCACGGTTACTATCGAGTTCGCAGAATTACTGCATTACAGACTTTACGAGCTTTCTGATCAACAGACTATGATTATGACAATAATACCTGCAGTACAGTTACCCGTGGCGAACACTTATGAGTTAAAATAACAAACTTTGTTCGCGTGATGGTACAACATTAATTCAATAAATCGATCGATTTATTCCACACGATGCTCAGCCCTCTCGCAGTCTTACCTCACAGTACCAAGTGCCAACGCTAATCTCCGGATACGATTTCTGCTTATTCGTTTTGTATACCTATTAGGTACTATATCTATGAGCATAGGTTGTAGTCCTGCTGTGGTAAAATCGAACAATCGATTAAAATTTAAAACTCTCATCGAGTCGGACCAACGGCGTGGATGGGTGACGATGCGGAGAAACTATGTACGAACTATTTACGCACGCCGTGGACGTGGTGAACAGGTGGTTGTCAAAACAAAACGCGAAACGTGTACACACATTATAAACCCACAACAATACATAGTAATTATATTTAATGTGATGTCCGAGGACGCAAGATAGACGACTGCCAGTTTTGTCTGATATTGTGTTGTCAATGGAAATATTGTAAATACAATGATTATTGCATAACAAATGGAGCGTGGGTGAACCAATTCGCTAGTCACTTTTGCAGTTTTTTCATAAACACATACTAATTTATAGTATCATTATAAACTTGTGTAGGTTGTAAAACGTGTGACTGATTGACTGAAATATCTATACGGACGAGCCAGAAAGAGATAATATAATATTCAATAATATCATAGCTGTTATACAATACTCTCTTCAGACAACGGTGGACGACTGAACGTTATTTCATTCATCTTGGCCTTTTAGTGAAAACCATACAAGAGGCCGCGCGTTACTTTCAATAATATCTTAAATACAATAAACAACAATTATGACTACGTATATCGCATGAGTATGTTATCGACGCCAAAATTTTAGATAGATGTTTTGCGACATAGGTACAAACAAACAAAAAACGTAAGTGATTCATTTTTTCACTCGATCCTGTTCAGTTTATAGTTGATCATAAAAAAACCACTACGAAATTGACAAATTGACTGAAAAAACAAAACGAATACTATAAACCGTGATATTTTAGTGTATCTCGTTTATTTATCGTGTGGTCACACATGTTATGTGAATAAATACAAGTCCAGTTATTAATCAAATTACCCGCGTTTAACCCGTTGGGAAATGTTATTTCGTCGAATCTCACGCGATTGGAAACTATTGTTATGTCAGTTATCAATAGGCGTATCTAAAAAAAGGGGTTTTATAAGTGTAATTTAATTTATTGCATTTAATCAGAAATTATATTTTCTATAAATACACCCTAAATAATAATGAATACGTTAATTTCAATCTATTGTCCAATGGTCGGACTCTAATGAGACATCTAATTGGAAGTGATCTCAAAAATACATTAATATAGCTTGCTTAGTATTGAAATGCAGGATTTTTAATGCATACAAATAATTAGTACCAAATTCATAATAGCGAAATTTCGCTTAACAACACTGTAGAAAAAACGGAGTTTTCAACCCATTTACCTTAAACGATTTAAATTTAGACTATCTCAAAACAGGTTATGTTTAGATTAAATTCACAAAATGTAATGAATTATTCATTCATAGAATAGCTATACGAATACCAACACTCATAATATACACTATGGCAGGTTCCACGCATAAAAATTAGAAATATGTGATTTCAAAAAAAATGAAATAGTATCTATTTCAATATAATGAATTAGCTTTAAGTCCATTATTGAGGTCCAATATTATAATTATTATAATTAGTTATAAACTTATAACAGTCAATACATAAGTATAAAAAACACGACACTTACTCATTTCGTTTAAATAACAAAAATTTTGCATCTTAAAATCAATGTCAATTACTAGTTAACAATAACTTAAAATTTCTAATGCAGTAGTTTGATCTCACAAATCTTATTGATGTAAACATTATCTAATAGTAAGCAAGTAATATCTGTAAGACTGTACCTATCAAAATAATATAATCGTCGAGTACCGAAATATTCGCACACGTCGGATTGATTTGTCGCGTACACCGCGTATCCATTAAAAAAATTACTCGAACACGGTGACGGATAAAACGTATACAATCAATACACGTGTACCTACATAATAGTATTTTTTTTTTTGCCATCTCGTAGCTATCTCGTTGGTATGTATCGTTGTTACCAGAGGGTTTTTATACATTATCCGGGATCAATACAACTGCTGACAAAAACCTACCGTAGCAATAACGGGTGTGTTATGTATCTACATAAATACTATCTATATATGAAATGTACTTATATAGTGAACTACTTCAATCATTATTGTCATCACGTATGCTTAATACTGATACATAAATATACATATTATCAAGTATACCTATTATGATTCATATTTTTCCGAATTTGCATATAATATACGTCCTATTCTATATTATAGAATAGGACGTATATTAGGTACCCGTGTTTTGTTATAGATATAGGTACCTACAATTAGTAATAACTTGATAATCACAACTAATTTATTATCTTATTCATTTGATTAAACATACATACATAGACATAAATTACTTAGAATAACAAAAAAACCAAAACCAAAAGTAACATTTTTTATGGATATTCCTAATTCGTCAAAAAAAGTAACATACCTACATTTTTTCTTGCGTTCAAAAATGTTAAATATTCGTGATAAAATAATTCAATCATGACATTAACATGCGTTAGTAGTAATTTACAGAAAAATACAACATGAAATGATTTATAAATATTTAATAATCACATTCAATATGTATATCAAACACTCACCGAAAATTCTTCCAATTTTTTTTTTTTTAATTTTCTTTTTTAGTAATTATAAGTTTGATATAGCAAACCATTAATTTAATGCTTTTAAAAAAATAAATAATTAGTAAAACTTGATGTATTCCTATCTCCTGATAGGATAGAGACTTACCTAAACTAATAAAATATTATTGTTTATTCATTATTCGTTGACTATTTGGTAAGACTTTATTATGATGGTAACAAACATGTACCTCAATAATAATATACTTTGATAAAATTGTGACAATCACCTACGTATAAAAATAATTATTTTATTTATACAAAGGTACTTTATAACCATTAGTTAGGTATTTACTTACATGTTTTTTTATGAAAAAAATGCGCCTATACGTATTAGATACTGTTGAGAAAATATTAACAGACTATGAAATTGTTTGACCATTTTATTTTTATATTCAGTAGGCAGAGTATATACCTCAAAGACTATTTTACATCAATACAAAGGTATGTACGTTTTTACCTGCAGAATACCTACAAAATAATGCATAATTTTATGAATACCTACCCACGACCCACATATACATTATTAATTTTGTGTAGGTACAATACCTACCATGCGAAACTTTTGAGAAATTTCGTATGAAAGAAGATTATGAACAAAATATCCACTTTAGTAGGAATAAGAACTACACTAACATATCAACCAAAGAATAGAAGAGCTTTATCTGATATGCAATTACATAGACCTATTTTTAAATATATGAATAATACAATTTATGCATAGGTATAATTAAGATTTTATCCTTGATTTAATATCTTTGCCTACTTATAAAATATATTAATGTTTTAGATAAAAAAAAAAAAGATTTATGATTTTTATCTTCGTTTTTGAGATTTCAACTTTATTTATGAAACATTGATTAAGTATCATCGAAGGACTTAAATTAATTACTTCAACCTTACGTTAAGTTAGGAACTAACATAATGTTTTGTCTATAATAAGTATAATTACAAGAAATGGGTACATTTTAATAAAATGCGTAGACAGATGTAAAGCCACCGGACATGCACCTACACGTACCATAGATTAAAAGTAAAAGATTAATTCATAAGCAATATATGAAGAAGGAAACTTACCGCTAAATCCCAATTAACTATTTTGAAGCCTTATGTCTTAAAATTAAATACCATTAAAGTCAAATAAAAATGTTAAAATCAAAGTTTTGTCTTTTCTCTTTGTCCTAACGCTTAAAAATATGGTACCACCTAGTGATGGGCTGTAGGTAAATACCCAACGGGTAAGAAATATATTTTGGGTAAATACCAGAGTATTTACCCAGTTATTTTTTCCTTTGAAAAATTGGGTATTTTTTTTTTTTTTTTTTTAATATGGCTATACTGTTTTATCTTAAATCGTGGTTGTAACCAAGGTGGATATATCTCCACTTTGGTTGTAACATAAATATTAACGTATATTAAAACTAGGTACATTAGTTAATTATTTTTCAATCATCTTTTTTTATTTATAACAAATATGAAACACGCTATATACCTTATTGTAAATTAAGCATCATTATGGTAATATATACTATATAGTAGGTAGGTATGTACTATGTACAATATAATTTGTGATCTTGAAACATTTTTTCGTGACAAAAAATAATGTATCATGGACTATGGGAGCATAGAGTATATATAAATTGTATAAATTTATCTGATTTTTAATTTTTTTTTTCAAGTTTTTAAGTTTGAGGTAGGTACTAGGTATACTACTATATAAGTAACTAAAACTTTTTATATTTTTACTTGATTTATATCTACAAATTTACCTATTATAAACGTATTTATACCTTAATAAAGAGTAGAATTTAATATATTCCTATATCCTATGGATAATAATTTATTAACTAATTTAAAGTCAAGTGTCTTCTCTTATGGGCCATCGGTAACTTGGACAGTTTTCAAATTGGGGTAAAAGTATTTAACTTTTTCCAAATCTCTATAAACACTTTTATTGACCTTATTTGATTTAACCATTTTTCCTACTTGTAGAAATAAATGTTTTGTATTCTTTTTTTTAATATGACTTTTTTTTAGTTTGACTCATCTTAAGGTGAAATGGCATATGTTATCAATTGGAAAATACAAATTTAAAGGTTATTAAATGTTTTATTCTGTATTTCTAATATTGGTGTTCCGTGGTTCTTTAGCGGTATAGGTATACCTCGTGATGGGCAAATACCCGGTAAATATATTTTTGGTAACTTCCCTAGTTATTTACCCGGTATTTAAAATAAATACCCGGTAATTTGAGTAATTACTTCAAACAAAAAATATTCAATAACGTTTTGTTCATCAACGAACAAATGTTAAAATGTGGTGATCCAAGCCAAAATACCCATATTTAATTAAATACATTTTAAGTGGAAAGTTGGCTACATACTTTTTCAAAATATCATATTATTAATAAAAACAAAAACAAAAAATTTTTTAAACTAGCTGCCCTAGCCGTTTGATCACCTTCTTCACTAAGTATACTAAGTTCTTTAATTATTTCCGTATATCGTCGGACCGTCGGCTTAATTCGCAAATCACTCATCTCCATATTGCCTAGTTTTCAAGAGAAACGAAAAACATCTCATAAATTAAAAAAAAATATATTTAAGACATAAAAATATTATCTAATTTATTTATAACATTTTAGTAGAGTTGGCCTTAATAATTTTAATGTTTAACTTCAATTCAACATTTATAATAGGAGTTAACGCCAATTTCTTCTTAAAAATCAAAGTTTTTCGGAATTACAACATTTTCCATTTTGTTTTGTTTCTATAATGGTAATGAACATAGTAATTTAATAAAATAGTTATAAGTTTATTACATTAAATTTATAAGCATAATAATGTGACATAATATTTAAATAATTAACTAAATAAGAATCAAACATTTTTACCAGTCTTTAAATATGAAATTATCATTAATATTAATATCTAAATGTGTTATACTATATCATAATATACAGTTACAAGTTTAAAATTAAAAACAAACATAATGTCCCAGTCTTTTGGTATGGTAAAAGATCATTAATTGTAAAATCATAAAATAGTAAAGCATAACAATGTTGGTAATATAAATAACTTATAATTATGAATATTATATATTGATATCATAACAATGTTTTAGAGTAACAAATTAAAAATTAACAACACAATATTTAAAAAAAGTAACTAAGTATAAAACAAACATTGTATCAGTCTTAAAATATCATTTATATTTATATTTAAATATATATTACACAGTAACAAGTTTAAAATTAAAAACAAATTTAATGTCCCAGTCTTTTGGTACCTATGGTAAAATATTATTTATAAAAAAATCATAGAATAGTAAAAACACTTAAGTTAATCTTTTGGTAAATTATCATAGAACGAATGGTAATCCTTTTCCATTGACATATTCAGTTGTTGTAAGTGTTCAAAATTTTCTTTTTTTCTTTTATTTTTTTGAGTCAGTAATTGTGGTAACATATCAAAGTTTATCGGACTTTGTTTACTGCTGTTTCTTGCTAGAGTAAGATTGGCCCAACTTTCAGAAAACCGCAGTTTATACAACACTGTTTTGTTAGGGTTGTACATTAAACATTTTATTGGGTATATAATCGGTATTGACCAACACATAATCTATGAGATAACTATAATTTTTAATATTTGAATAAAATTAAAATAATAACGAAAACAATAACAAGTTAACAACTATTATTTAAAAATAATAATTTAAAATGTATATTATCACAAGTAATGGAGTTAGACAATTTCTCTTCATTGTTACATGTTTGGAGTTAGGCTAACTTCGTTGTATTTTTAACAGCTGTTTCATAGAAAACAATTATCTGATTGTCGATTGATAATGGACATGATTTTAAACGATACGGTATATTTTTCTTAAAAATAAAATGTAATAATACCAAAATTGCATTTTTGGAGTTAAGTGATTTGCGAATTAGGCCAACGATATCTTGAGTTAATTTTACTTAATGAACTTTACCAATAACCCCACTATGAGCGGTGACGAAATGTAGCAATTCCATCGGCCCTTTGCCCCATGATACCGAAGAAGATAGCCCATAAGAAATCAAGGGTGGGGCAATTGCCCCCCACCCCCAATTACGCCACTGGTTACCAACGAATTCTTAATGCCATAAGCGTAACAGTATATCTATATTCTACGTTTCTACCATGTGTGTATTGTAGTCATGTCATATTATTTTAAATAAATATTAATACATGGTGTAACTATTAATATTGTCTTGTAACACAGTTGACGTCATCAAGCCGAAATAGCTCAGTTGGGAGAGCGTTAGACTGAAGATCTAAAGGTCCCTGGTTCGATCCCTGGTTTCGGCAAACAATTTTTTCATTTTTTTCTTATTTTTTTACATATTTCTTATACTATTTTATGATATTACATATTACTTATTAAAACACTTATACATCTCGATAATCGTTATTACGACAATTATTTAAGAAATCATAATTGCTATGAAATATCAAATATTCAACCTAATTCATGGATAATTTTTATTTCTAAATAAAAATATACTGACAATAATAAAATTACTTGATCTTGAAATCTACTCTTCTCTTTCCGTAGTCATAATTTAATAAACTTATCGATTCAATGTGTTCTGTGGAATTCGGAGTGTAATAAAAATGTAAGAAAAAACATCTACGGTATTTCTGAAATATTTCCTCTCAGTACGAGTATTTTATGAAATTAAATTTCCGAGCCATTTATTACTTTACAGAGTATTTAATCTCGTTATACTTTATTACAATTCGGACAGTTCAATGCATATAATACACACACACACACACACACACGCGCGCGCGCGCGCGCGTGTGTGTGTGTGTGTGTGTGACGTGGATGTATAATTGTATAAATGCTCCAAAGAGGATCTTTAAAACAAGTAGTAAAAGCTGAAACTGCCATAACATGCTGGTCAATACAACAAATTTGACCAGTATTTAAGAATTATAGGTACAGTGTGCTTTTGAAAATTGTATAGTATTATTTTCCCGAGTAAATATAAATGTATTTTTATGGATTGACGTCATAATCCAAGTTGAAAGGTCTATAAAGAAAAAATATGTACTACCTGTATATTGATTTTTCGTATACCTATACATAATACATTATTGTACTCGAAAATATTCACTCAACACTCGCAAGACTCACACGCCTCATGCATAATTTTTACCCATTATAGTATTTAAGTATTTATCACGCGTTTATCGAACACAGGCTCTCGTAGAATTATTGTTATATCTTACAGGTACTGTAATATTATTCATAATTATGTTATTAATCGTGATATCATATGCGTCAATTACGCGGTCGTACAAAAATCGCAATGCAGTTACGTCCATAATATGATATCTCGTAGTCCGGTTCAGTCATTCACCGCGATTCAGTGTATCATTGTATTAATTATTACTATTCCATATTTCCGATGTTTGTAATGACGTTTTTACGCGGACAAAATATACCAATATCTACATTTATAAACCCGTATTTACCTACGCATTTACGCATATTTTACAGGAGCAGAAAACATGCCGCCCGTTGAAAAGTCCACTGCAGATGGATCGGATTCGGCCGCGTTACCCGATAAATCGGGTACATCGCAGCCGAATTCGGCGACCGACAAGACAGTTGGGTCCGACAAATTGGGAAAACAGGGCACGCCGGTCCTGGACGGCTCTGCCGGGAACGACGCCGATTCTACTATGAGTTCTAAGCTAGATGACACTCAAACGTTCAGTGAGTGGTGTAGATTATTATAATTATTGTACTAATAATAGGCTGCGATGTACTGCGTTCATTCAGTTTAGTTATTATTTTCTTTTTGTCAATTTTCGCTGAAAGCCGTCCTGTAGTCTCTTCACGGCGTAGTAACCTAACCTTCGTATGGATTGGTGGAAATCGATTAATAGATTTTTAATTTTTCGAAAAGCACCTATCGAACATGCACGTATATTTACTCGCTCTCCCTGTTAATTGGACCAAAAATAAAAATGACTAAATAAATATAGACCGTTTAGAACAAATGAACCCGCATGTGCACAATGTTATTCACACATTTTATTATGGATCTATATTATACTAGTTATATTGTACGTTACATCTCATTTTGCTGTCACATAAGCGTGAATTACCTTCTACGGCGGGCCACTAATACCCAATTATATACGAAATAACTATTTATTGGAATGGATTTTCGGAGATCTTTATTGCATGCTATTATATTTCATTTATAGCCGCATTCCCTGTTACCCCTCACCTCTTTGTTATCTTCACGCTTGCACCGACACCCTATTTATATCATAAACGACGAAAAACTTCTGATGTCTAATGTTGTATTCGATATCTACGTATTACCAAAACTGTTCGAATGTAAATTACATTATGTAAATGACATAAATGTATTGAACGAATAATATCGTTGTAAACAGTGTCGGCCTGGCACTAAAAGGGCCCCGGATGCATTTCTCCAGTAGGGCCCCCAAAAATATCTCATAAATTATGAAAAGTGTAAATAAATAGTGCAATAATAAATATTATCATAATTATGTTTTTTTAACCTTTGAAAAACTATAAAAACTATTAATAATAAAATTCTATAAAGACTATAAAGAAAAAAAACATCAAAAAAATATTAAGTACATTTTTTAAAATACACAACTAATTATAAATACACATAAGTAGAGTAATTAATTATTTTAATATTTTATTAAGCAACGCAAATTGTACCAATTGATTTTCTTTATAACTTTATAGAAGTCATTTTTTTAGTTCACTAGATGAGTTTGCAATTGTATCAATCAATGTATCGGAGTCAATGATAATATCATTTTCAATGGTCATTAACATTAATGGATTAAGATTTTGACGCGGTCCCGTGCGACATCCGTACTATGCGTATGTCATCGGCCGTGTCGATATTTCTTTATCAACCGCAAGCTCGCGGCACACACCGTCACAAGCGGAACCCCGCTTACCCATCTATCAATAGAAGGGAACGCGGACGCAAGTCCGCGACGACGGCCGCCGGGCCGGGAACAAAACCAGTCCACTTCGAGTCCGACGTTAAATACGCGACGTTCCGTCCGACCATTTTCGCATTAACCGAACATTGTTTTTTTTGTTTATCGTTTCACGATTACTTGTTTTTTAAATTTAATATTATTCTATTTATTCTTTTTATTATATTAATTAAGTTAATATTAATAAGTTATATTAATAAGTTAGTAGTTACATACATCTACATGACTACATATTGTCCACTTGTACTGAAGGCTACTAGAAATTAAATTATTACGATATTAATAATTTAATATCTTGGGGAATGAGGGCCCCTCGACCCAATCCACGGTCGTGGCCCCGGACGCGTTCGCGTCCTAGCGACCATGGCCAGGCCGACACTGGTTGTAAATCGAAGTTTGTTACACCGTTATTCTACGTTTCTTACGAATTTTTTTGCAGAAACAAAATTTCCGGATAAAGATTTGAGGACACCAACAATACCGTTCATTACGTCCACGCCCAACACGTTGAGTCCAACAGATAGTTCGGAAATGCCGCCATGGGCGTCTTGGTCCATAATCATAGGTCAGTAACAGTTTTCTATGCGTTTAAACTACAAAACCGCAACGAAATAAAAATTATAGCATTGTATAAATGATTTTGCTTTATTTACGTACACAGCGGTAGTATTGCTCGCCGTCGGATTCGTCGGCTTTTGCATACACAGATTCTTCAGGAAACGAAGAACAAAAGATGGGAAAAAAGGAAAAGGTGTCGTGGATCTAAAGGCCGTCCAACTTCTAGGATCGGCTTACAAAGAAAAAGTAAGGGGTCTCTACGAAATACAAAATTAAATCCAAGCCTAAAGTCATAAGTACCTATACAATGATTGAATTAACAGATTAGTTCAACCATAGATAGTCAATATTAGATTATAAAGACTAAAATCAGTTACTACTTACCCTAGACATACCAAAACACGGTTCATTGTGTTTCTTTTTTTTAGATACAGCCAGACATGGAAGAGTTGACTGACAATGCGGAGGAAATCGCAGAAGAAGGTGACAGTACGAAGGATGAGAAAAAATTAGGAAGGTTACAATTTAAGGTAGGTAAACGCGTGAAAACTTCACAACAACAATATTGGCGTGGAACATAGTTTTCTGATGGGAAATAAAATCGGTCTTGTGTTTCAGATGGAATACGATTTCCAAGGCAACACTCTTTCTGTGACGGTTATCCAAGCAGAAGACTTACCAGCCCTAGACATGGGAGGTACTTCAGATCCGTACGTAAAGGTTTATCTATTGCCGGACAAAAAGAAGAAATTTGAGACGAAAGTGCATAGGAAAACGCTGAATCCAGTGTTCAACGAAACTTTCCAGTTCAAGGTAAACAATTGTTTTTGATTCTTGCACATTTTCATGCGATGTACTTTAGTATACAATCACACTTAACTCTGTACAATGTCCCGTCGTCCTACAGGGGATACCGTATGCAGATGCGATGAACAAGACTCTAGTGTTTGCCATTTTCGATTTCGACCGATTTTCCAAGCACGATCAGATAGGAGAAGTAAAGGTACCATTGTGTCAGATTGATTTGGCCCAGACGATCGAAGAATGGAGAGAATTGCAATCGGTCGAAGGAGAAGGAGGACAGGTCAGTAATCAAAAACAGCTAGCCATTGCCAGTTTATTGTTCTTAATAATCTTTTGTTCTTGTCCCTCATATTATTATACTGTTGAATTGTTAATTATTTACACTCAAACGTACTTTATTATGATTTTACGAAACCCGATTTTATCGAAACTCTTTGTAATATTTCTCCGTTTGTGAATATCTGGGCAATTTATTTTCAACAATAACATTTCATTAGGTACATTACATACAATTGAATAACCCATTTTATTTTACTGCCACTCGAACCATTGCGAACTCTTGTTCCCATAATGGTTTTTTAAATCAGTAAAAACATTATGTAGGTGCGGTTTTCTTAAGCTAGATGAGAAAATATACTTTTTCATTATTATCTTCATAGATAATATTAGTTTTTTTACTCTATTATAACTATATTTTATTTTATTATACTAAAATATATTATTGTTTGAATTTAATCTTTATTTGAAATTAATTAATTCGTTGGTTAAATTTAGGCGCAATGATTTTCGTATAAAACGAGCATGCAATACTTTTCTATTCTATATATTATTATATATTAATACACACACACACACACACACACACACACACACACACACACACACACACACACACACACACACACACACACACACAACACTATACATTACACTGTACACATACATAATTATTGCAATATTTTATTTCTTCTTTACATCTACATTTTTTTCATATTATTATCTATTGTTGTTCGCAAGCATTGTATTTTGTTATTTTTTTTCTGTTTGTATTGTTTTGGTTTGAATACAAAAATCGACCCGATTTTTTTGGAACACGGTGCACCACGAAAACCAACAATGTAAAATATATATATTCACGTAAGTACGACGGCTTCCTTGGCCGAAATATAGCCCTGTGTCATACCAAAATGTGTGCTGTGTCTCGTGTTTTTGTGGTGTTCTGCTAATATTATGATTTTTGTTTATTTTTTAACATCAGTTTTATACTTTAAACCCTTTGTTTTCAATGTTCTAGGAATATTTTTAGATATTCTTGCGTTTGACAGTTTTTCTCGTTGAAAGAAAATGGACGTGACTTTTTCACGGTTTTTCCCCTCGTTGACGGCTAGCGTTAACGTTTTATTACTATAATATTGTTGTTGTAATCAAATGTCGCGGACACAGAGTTGGTATCAATGGTCTTCGCCGTCAAACCGTTAGATCAAATCGATCTAACAGTAAAATTAGTTTTTAATTTTTAATTTTGGCATATGCCTTAGATTACAAAATGTGTCTTACATAATTCTGAACTCTGAAGTAATTTTGATGATCGTTTATTGATAATTTACTTGTAAGCGAGTGTTAGTTATTAAATGAAAACGATACTTTATACATTTACAGCAAAATATAAATTACGATATGTTTACATATTTTAATTTATTATATTATTCAAATGTATGCGAACATAAATTAAGTTGATTAGAATAGTAACAATTTGGATTGGCCATTAAACTTATGTAATATACTATGTAGAAAAAACTCAAATTAAATTATTTTTATTTCAAAAAGTAACAGAGTTCCATAGAGTTTATTTAAGTTATAATGACAAGTTGCAATATTGGGCATTTGCTAGCCATACCAATACGGCTATACCTATTATACTCTATAACTGGCATATTCGAATAACGCCATTTGACCTTTGATACCAATGCCAAGTGTACGCGTAGCTATTGTTTACAGTAGTTCTCTGGAAACATGCAAAATTTTCACGTATACGTTATTTCAATAAGGTTATGTTTTTGTACATAGTCGTTGAGTTACATTTACGTACAAAAACATTAATATGATATTATTGGTTGTTCTGCATTTGCACCAAAACGAGATAAAAGTACGTTGGTTGTGTAGAAATACAACCTAAAACTTGCGCCAATATCAATAGTATTAAACAAGTATTCGCGTGCGTCATGTCATGATAATCGTGCAGGGATTAGCCCATTTTATTCGATTTACCCCCCCCCCAAGCTGTCATGTGTGTCATGTTGGAACTTGATCAAACTAATTTTTCTAGGTGATCTTGTACATTGTTAAAAAACAGATCGAATAAATATAAATATATATATATATATATATATTTTTTTTTTTTTTTTTTAACTCTTTAATAAATTAATTTCTATGGAATCCATTATTTGGGGATTCGATTTTAAAAATAATGGCAAATAAGACTGTAGTTCATAGTACTTTTACGTGTTTTAATCAAAGATTAAATTCTCGAAATAGCAACGTTCCTGTCAAAGATGATTCTTATTTATTTTGTATCTCGTTTTGGAGCTTATGTTTTTAGACAATTTTATTTTAGATTTAATTAGGTTCAAAGTATTAAATAATCGTATTAGTATAGTGTTATAGTGTTGTACGTATATTTTGCGCTGAATTTAATGATAAACTATTACGCTGATTTTGTATATACGATTTTTCAATAAATTTAAAATATTTCTTAAGCTGTATAAAAATCACAAAATAAACAACGTCGTTTCTCTTATAATTTTTTACATCCCGTATTATTAATTTAAATACATTAATATTGATTTTATTTATTCACCACAGCTTATATAACATGTTAAGACTTTTAATAAAACCAATTAACACATTTTATAGTAAAAAAAAAATTGAAAATATTACTAATATTTTATGATGAAATATTTTATCGTAGTTGACAAAACCTGGACCAACAACCAGGCGCAATAGTATGGACATATAGTTTTATAAACGAATTAGGTATTATGTTTAATGAATATCATATAGTCTATATTATCTGTTTTAATAAATACATACATTATAAGTACGTTTATTATTATTATTGTTATTATTATTATGTTATTATTATATAGATCAGTGGTACTAGACCTTATATAGCGTAGAATATTAAAACACTTAGGTATACATAGAGAAAACTTAGAATTTGAATAATCCAAAGTGTTGAAGACCTATAACAAAAAAAAAAATATGATGACAATATCATTAGATTCGAAATTCACACATAGTGGCACAAATCATTTGGAACATGCTGTATTACCTAGTACAAGTTCCCATGTATAAATTCAATTTGGTTTTTTTTTTTAGAATATTTGATTGTTTTTTTTTCTGTATCGATTCGAACAATTATCAAACGTGTCTCGACGTTAAAACTATCTGTTTTGCCATTTTTTAGGACAATAAGCTGGGAGACATTTGTTTCTCGTTACGTTACGTGCCCACTGCCGGAAAACTAACAGTAGTGATATTGGAAGCTAAGAACCTTAAAAAAATGGACGTCGGTGGACTTTCAGGTATATTAAAACGTGATAAAAAAAAATAAATAAATAATCACATACCTACTATGGTTTCACAATATCACCATCGCATTGCAACTAAAATGACGTTATCCGTCCCGATCACCTGAGTCAACGATATAATACCATTTTACTTTATCTTTTTTACAGATCCATACGTGAAGATCGCCTTGATGCAAAACGGGAAACGGTTGAAGAAAAAGAAAACGAGTATAAAAAAATGTACTCTAAATCCGTACTATAACGAATCGTTTACATTCGAAGTGCCATTTGAACAGATACAGGTAAATCGAATACCTACATAGGTTATTAATTATAACAAAACTGTTGTAATATTTATTTAATGCACAATAAACATTAAAATGTTTATTTATATATATTGACAAATGCGTCTTAAAATAAGGTAAAACGTGTTTCGTACAGATTCGCAATGATCTTTGCGCATTACCTGAAGTATAATTATTATAAGTGTTCAATTTATTGAACTTGGAAATAGGTACACAGTAAATTCAACAAAACACCAGGAAATATTATAATTTGATGTATAACCTCGTGTAAAATTTAAATATATAACAAGTAAAACTAATTAATAGTGTTATCGAACTCGTTTTCTGCTTTAAAAATCCTCAAATGTAATCAATAGAATATTTTTTACACATCAGTTGTATATCTACATATATGTAGATGTACATATATCTATATATGTACATAATGCTTTTGTTATAGAAAACTTTTCGTTCTGAATATTGAAAAAAATTAAATTTATTAACACAAATAATGCAACAATAATATTTTTAGCTATACACCTATTTTAATTACTTCGACATAAAACCAAAATAAATAGGTATAATCTACAACACAATTTTGTTTAATATAAAATAAATCAATGCTTCTCAAGCAAATCATGAACTTCCATTAAAAATTAAATTCTAACATCATTTACTATTCATATACGTATAAACTAAAATGTATAAAAGTATCTATCGATGTTTAATTTTTGACTTTCTCGCTAACTAAATTTAATAGAAAGAGGGCGTGTATTTACCACTAACAATTCATACCGAATATCATAGTATTAAATACATTATTAAACATATTTTAAGAATTTATTTAAGATTGAATGCATTGAATTATATTTACGTAATGAATTTACGTATGAAGAGCAAAATTCAGGAAATTTGTAAACTCGGCATCACTACCCCGTGTATTAGTGTAAGTTGTACATAGTTATTAGTGATTTTTTGCTTAAAAATTGGTTTTTGGAAAAAACTTTCATGCCTTATACAGTAGTCAGATTTTAATGATTATTTTTTCGGGTTATATTTTCTTATTGGGCACATTAGATTTGAATTTTTCAATGTACAACTAAATACCACAGTAAAAATATTGAAAAAAGTGGAAATTGACTATGTTTAAACCATGAATATAGCATTTAAAAATACAAATTTTGAGAAATTAAGTACAGTGCACCCAATAAGAAATAGTCATTCCAAAAAAAAAAAAAAATAATAATAATAATAATAATATTTAAATCAGACCACTCTCAAGGCATGATATAGTATTTCCTATGAAGCATGTTTTTGAGCAAAAAACAGGCTGCGAGTAGGCTCCTTAATATTCCATGATATTATAATGGTTTAATGCGAAACCGAATCTTCCGTATTTGCACTATGCTTGATTACTATTGTCAGCGAAAGTTTGACGTATCTTTTGTTTGTATTAATAAACCGACGTTTCGTAGTTTTAATTAAAAATTTAAATTTAATCGTAATGGGATAAATAGTTTGGTTGTACCTCGGCTTTGAAAAGTTTTTTTGTTTATCTTTCACGTGAACCAACAAAATAAATACGAGTTAGGTGTATCGTTAATATATTTTATAGACGATTAGTTAGTTTAATTTTCACGATTTAAATCTAGTGTATTTTTATGTCATCAGTTACTATATCATATGATAGTATGAGACTCTGTATTTTTGTTTGGCGTTTTCTGGATAACAATTTAATCCCTTGAGGGACAATCGTTGATCGACAGCGATAGGCACACCACTATAATGAAACCTATTGGAATTTTAAATATTCAGACGTGTTGAGTTGATAGATAAAAGTTTCTCATCGGTCGCCAAAAAAAAATGATTTTTCAAGGGAATCCGCGTTAAAATGGCCCAACCACCCGGAAACTCGTATTAAAACGCGATTTAAACTGAATTCAATATCCCGAGTCTAACGAATCATATTTTATTTTACGTCATAGCGTGTTTACGGATACACTTTTAAAACTTTTACTAGTCGATTATAACATATTTCGACACGGAAAGTGTCCACACGAAACCGTCAACTATCGTCCACCGGCGGTAATCGACACGATTGCTGCAGCCAGTGGCGAACCCAGGATTTTTGAACTGTGGGTCTGAATCACTTATGAGAGGCCACTGTGTAACTTCTGTGAACTATGTCAACTATAATATATTAAAAAGTCACTCTCGAAGAAGAGACTTCTTACGATTTACCTTATTTATATCACATTATGATTACCAACATGGCAAAATGCAATATAACTAAAAGACGTCTATAACTAATTTTTGAGTAAAATTTAAAACTTACTTAGAATCTTAAGGTATTATTAATTAATTGTTATTTTTATTTATCACATTAAAATGTATACCTACTTAATTAATAAATCTACCTGGAATATTTAAATAATTTTGAGTTTTTTAGATTTTGAAAATGGATTAGGTATACATATTTATTAGGTATTTTATTTTTATACTTATAATTTATAGTTACAGTATATATATATTTTTTTTTAGATTTCAACGAATGCTTTCATTTTTGTAATAGAAAGTGGTTCTAAATTCTAATCCAATACAAAAATAATACATATAATATAAAGTTTATATTTTTATCATAATATATAATAAACATAAGTATAACAATAAAATATATATGAGTAAGTTAAACAAAGTAGGTACAGTTATAATAAAGGACATTACAATAACTTTCTGCGCTTTTTCATTAGTAAAAATGTTCTAATTACATTATCAAAGTCTATTGTTTGTGCTATGTTACTTTCTATACTCAATATTGCCAAATATTATACCAGTACCGCGTACGGAACTCGGGGTTTTTCGATTTATTTACAATATATTATATAATGTTAATACGCGACGCCCGGCCGCTTGATATCTAACAAGCTATATTTTTTACTAATATTTATTATTTATTATAGAATCTTTTATACAACATAAAAATTAAATTAAATTAAATTTATAATTATATTTTTATAGAAATACTATTTAGCCCGTGTACATTTTATAAATAATTGTTATTTAATTCTATTTTATTGTTGATTATTGTAGTATTGTAGGTACATATTTTTTGTTTGAAAAAATATGTATGTAGTTTGTTATTTTGAGGGGCCACATTTTACTGAGAAAAAAACTGTGGGTCAGCTGACCTCCCAAACCCCCCTCTGGGTCCGCCCCTGGCTGCAGCCGTCGAGTGGAATCTCGTCGCTATAACATGGCCAAGTTAGCCGCAGGCCGTCTGCGACGTTCACCAGTGCCGTCTGCCGTTATGAAATACCTGTGCAGCAGATGTATTGCCTTCACACTGCAGTTGTCACTCGTTGTGTATTGTATCACTGTGATCGAGTTGTCGGCGTACTTTAAAAGTTCGCAGGCCGTAAACTTCTGTTTCAACAGCTTGCGGTACGCCGGTACATATCACCTTCGACATTGAATAATACGATGCGTTTCGTTTTCGAATAAATAGAATATTGTGCACATACAGTGTAGCTTGTGACTCCTCCGTGGAAATCCGTTCGATAGAAACGTTCAATCCCGCGTCGAGCCGCACCAATAACAGTACGTAACGAAAACGTGTGTGCTATAAATAACTCCGAATCTCGCTCCACGCCAACCTACTACTACTCTTAAGCGCTACAGGCCATAGTGACCCATGGCTTCCAAAACAATGCTTCTTCACTCGTCTCGATCTTTAGCCATACTTCTCCAGTTCCGGATACCCATCTGTTGCAAGTCCTTCTTTACTTCGTCTATCCATCTATTCCTTGGTCGTCCTTGTCTTCTGGTTCCTTCCATTCTTGCCAACATTATACGTTTTGGAATTCTTTCCTCGTTCATTCTTTCCACATGGCCCAACCATCTGATCCTGCATGACTTTATACATTTTACTGTATTTTCGTTTTCTAAAACTTGCTCTATTTCACTGTTATTCTGTATCCTCCAACTTTCCTCCTCATTCACTGCACCATGTATTTTTCTTATTATTTTTCTTTCAAATATCTTTGATTAGTTCCACGCCAACCATATTCTATACATTATATTGATATTCGTCGTAGTTTCTGTTCCTGTGTACTACATGGAACCGTAATACTATGTACACCTATGTATAATGTCTGAGTACATGATATTATACTAACCGTGTGCGTATGCATACATAACGCCTGAGTAAAGCGACTCCCTGGGGACAACACGTACCCAGGCGTGTACAGTGGCGCGCCGGGATGCCGGAAACTAATCCTGTGCAGCACCCCGCCACACCGCGCCTCATGCCCCGTTTGCCGAAAACTTCATTAGATTCTTAATGGTTTTTTTTTTTTTTAATTTTCTTTATTATTTAAAAATATTATTTATTCGTAACAATATGTAGTCGTGTAGGTAAATTAAATTAGGAAATGACTAAAGGTTGTTTTTAGATTATGAGTAAGGCAAAAATGATGCATTGGTTTCATAATATTATAATTATTATGTTACAAATTGCAGTACGTATGACAAAAAAATATTCGAAATTACTTAAATTTTTGTATACGTTTAAAATTTGAACCATGGTTCAAAATAGAGTGAATTATTATTATGGACACTGGCAAATTTATTTAGGTTGTTACTTCATTAAATCCACATTTTTTTTCTTTTGCAAGCTAGAAATCAAGTAAAAACCTACTTTAAACCTAAGGTAGGTCTACCAACGTTTTCATTATACATAAAAATCGGTTCCACTAATACGTATCATTATAGTACTCACAATATAAAAATATGACCATATGAACCATTTTCACATCATAATTAAATCGATTTTGATTTTTTTACAACTATTCGAACCTAATAATACTAATGATAATTAACCTAATAATACTTAAGACGATTTCCCGTCTCACTAAAAAATCATTGTAAAATCTCACTCGTGGATGGTTTTGGCCACGTTTAAACAATATTTTCATTGGTCTCGTTATTTTTTATTTTTCAAAACACAGTAATTATTGTTTAAATATCATGTGTTAGTAAATACGCACTATATGGGTTTTTTTAATTGATAATGACGAAAACTTGATATGAGTATCATAAGTAAGTTAGAATTTAAAAACTGAGCAAACAGTTTGATATTTAATATTTTTAACGCGTAATAGAAATACGTTCTCGCGGCGAATGTTACATGAAAAAATGTACAGACAATTTTTTTACGCAATCAACAAAAAACATTTCAAACATTAATAATCATATGCTAAACGTATTTGCGAATAGTACAAAAATACGCATGTTCCGTCTTTCACATTTTTATATACCTAATTAGATGTAACAAGTGAATAAAGGTCGAGGAGCCCAGGGTATTGAGCCCCCTCAGGGTAAAGGTTTAAAATTTTTGTTTCAAAAAGGACACAATACAAAATGTATCTGATGCCTCGAACCCCCTATGGAGGCAGCCCTATTCACGTCACCAGTTAAATTGTGATTAAACGGTTCAACGATTATGTAACATAGGTACCGTGTAAGTACGAGGGCGAATCCAGTGTGCAGAGCATATTCTCGGCGGGTCAACGTTTAATCAAAAATATTATATAATTCAATTTGCATGATAGTTGATGTCGTACATTTTCCGATGAACACGATGAACTGAATGTAAACAATGTGCTGATTCCCGATTTTTATGATTTTGCAGAAAGTCAACCTGGTAGTGACGGTCGTAGACTACGATCGTATCGGTACGTCCGAGCCCATCGGAAAAGTGGTGCTGGGCTACAACGCCACCGGCACCGAACTGCGACACTGGTCCGACATGTTGGCGTCGCCGAGGCGCCCGATCGCGCAGTGGCACACGCTAAAGGACCCGGACGACGACGCTAAAAACTAAGAACAAACGATCCCGCCGCTGCCGACCGATTAAAAAACACCGCCGCCGCCGTCTATTGCCGTATTTGCATCCACCGCGTGCAGTCGAGACATCATCGACCAGACATCGTCGTGACTTTGTTGTTATAATAATAATGATTTATACATAATATAGAAATTACGCTGGAAATGTAAACACGGAATTCTGCAAAACCCAATGAAAACACCTCAGAATGATAATAATAATAATAATAATAATAATAATAATAATAATAATTACCGTATCCGATAACACATGACCGTGATTAATAATTATTTGCGCACGCGAAAAATCAATCGTGTCTGTCATCGAACCGATTCACAACACAGACGATATCGTCTGCATGGGCGCAACTATAATCAAATCTCAGAGGGCGATCAAAGTTTACTCTGTCCTGTTCGAAAATCGAAAAATTCTCGCTACATAATCCTCTAAGAAGAGCTGATGTTTAAAATTCGTGTAAATAGTTTTCATTTTATTTAAAAACGTGACACGTGTTAGGCCTTGAATTAAATTTGTCATACTAATATTCAATACATTTTTATTGATTTAATTTAATTTTGTGATCAACTCGACCCATCAGCCGTGATGTTCCGGGCGATTTCGCTGAAGAACATTGGGCAGATAGGCGTGCGTGCCGTCGGAAACAAATTTTTATTACGACATAATGGGTAGGTACACGAAAAAGTATCATGGCGGAACAATATTTTATTTGTATTACAAGTGGGAAAGCGAGAAAAAAAGTTTAAAAAACTGAGAGCCCACAAAAATCTGCGGTGACCAAGTCCCCTCGTCTAATTACACTCGTGTATCACGATATAGTAAACTCTACCTCCACTGTAAAAACGTATGTAATAATAATAATAATAATAATTATTATTATTATTATTATAATTATTATTATCATTCTCTGTGCGTGCGGTGTTTTTGTATCGTGTAGTCGCGCGACTTTAACCGGCCGTTGCAATGTCGTCATCGTTTCGCGTTCGTTGTTCGTTATCGTTTTTCCCATAAAAAAAAAAAACTGTTTTTAATCCTTTCGTCATAAAATTATTGTTTTTGTACACGCTGTTAGAAGTCATGAAATATAAAAAAAACAATAACAATAATAATAATAATAATAATATCGAGTCTCGTCATCGTTCGCGCGATGTGTTGTTATTCAATATTATACCTCTACCCACGTAAGATAATAACTAAATACCTATGTAGACGAAATTTTCAATAGAAAAAAAAACAATTTTTTTTTTCATAACAGTATACTAAGTGTACAAATATCTTTTTCTTCGCGATATACCTAAATACAATACTGATAAAAATGATTAATAAATACATTCACACGTATATATTTAAATACATGATACAAATACCTACATACAAATTACAATATACCTAATATATTATATACTATGCGGCATATTATATAATATATACGATACACAACTATATATTACATTATATTCTCGTCTTTTTATTGTTTTTTTCTTTTCTTGGTATAACCGACCTATAATATAATAGCCACGATAATATTATGTTAACATTTAAAAAAAAAACTATATAATATTACAATATATTATATTATTATATTATATTATTATCTTCGTTAACTCCTGCGGGTGTCGTTCTAATAAGCCACTGTTATTTGCTTCGTGTAAACATATTTATTTAGTTTTAAAACACCTATAGTTCAGAAAATAATACCATTATGATTAATATTAAGTTCTCTGTGTAAATATTATTTTACCACCATTATTATTATTATTATTATTATTATTATGTTTTATTTGATCGGATAGATTTAACACGTTATTGTAATAGTCTTCGTTATTTAATTGTAATAATATTGTTATCCTCGAAAAGACCAGAGAGATGCGTTTATTGAATCGAAACAAAAATCATATACCTACCATATTTTATGTAATGTATAACTATATAAGATGTATTTATACAAAAAAAAAAAAAATTACCTCATACTTACCTCATTCCTAGTCAAATAATAAACAATAAATATCCTAGATAAAACGGTATATACCTAATACCTAATTGACATTTTTAATAGACGCATGTTTCTATTGTTATAATCTCGTTTATACTTATTCTCTATTATAATTTAACATTACTTGGAATAATAAATTAATTTATTAATTGAAAAATTTAAAACAAAATGAAAATAATAATAACAATAACATAATAACGTATTTTAGTTAAAAAAGAATACCTATTAAAATTATATTCATAAAGAAATGTACTATTTATCTTGTTATTGTTACTTATTTATGTAAAATATTGTATTATATTCGAATAATATTATTAGATACTTAAATAATATTATTATATTAAAAAAAAAATAATAATAATAAATGCGTATAAGCCTATATAAATGAATAAAATCGTAGAGCGGGAATAAGATACGTTTCGGTCGCAAGGCCCGAGTTTTTGTCTGTTGTACTCGTATTTCCTTTTATTTTTTATTGGTACTTCTTGGTAGCGAATATATACTTATTAGAAGATATCTATTGTAAGGTTTTCGGTACCTGTATTTAAAGAGTACCAAACACGTTTTCACATACTTTCTTTAAGATTTTTCTCTATAAAATGTGGAGAATAACCCCACTTAAAATAACTTACCGGGAAAAAAGGTAAATTTTTGGCCGGCCAAAATGACGTTAACGCTTTGAACGTCTTGCCATTAAAATAATATACATACATTATAATATTAGGTATATCGTGTGTATAAATAAATTGATTCGAGCCCGATTTTCGGGAACGAACATCGCAAAATCAATGTTATTTTTTACACTTTTGAGTGGAAATGAAGTAAATCAAGTTTATTGTATCGTTTGAGGAAACAATTAACTGTGAAGTCTAATATATCATAACAAGAAGCAATTTTATGTTGAAGAAATTATAACTGAAAGGCAAATATATAATAAATGTAAAACTACCCAATTACATAATATGACAGGTTCTATTATATAATATAATCGTGTTTCTGCAGATTTCTTGCAATGTCTAGTTAACAATTCATACCTTAAATGCAATATCGGTTAAGTATATTGTTTGTTATTTTATAAGTTATATTAATTGATTATATTTTTTTTCGTAAGTTATCCTAAAAATGTGTTGTATTTTTTTGATTTAAAAATCATCAAAAATGTATTATATACTGTAATGTTGGATCAATGTATGTTAAATAGCGCAGTAGTATTACACTAAATATAAAAAATAAATAGGTACCCACCAATTTCATATACATATTATGTATATCTTAATATATATATATGATAGGTATGAGTGTATGAAATGTGTATTACAATATACATGCATCATACCTTAACAGATAACTTACCTACCTAGAAAATTTAAATTCACGATTGTACAATATTTTTTTTTTATAGACACACACTCACACACATCAACATACAAAAACGTGTAGAAATCACTTTGAAAAATTTAATTACCAACAATTAATTACTCCCATCACACATCCCTCAAAAAAAATAATTTAAATATAAGTTACACACACACACACACACACTCACATATATATGTGTGGGTGTGTGTGTGTGTGTGTATTTAAAGACCTACTGGCTACTATGTGTACAAAGATATTTGATTATACCTGCCCAAAATCTAAAAACAATTTATTTACATACTTTAATTCTATCGTATTGACCAATATTTCTGTTGAGCATATAATAATATAAATATGATTTCGTTGTTGTCTAAATCACACATATCAGTTAATTTATGATTAGTTTGTGTATTTTAATTAACCATTATTGTATTATTTATCTGTCTGTCAAGACTGTGTAGTTGTATGAGGAGTCTGGTATGGGGAAATGTTGAGCACTACCCCGCGTGTATTGTTGTCTGTGTGAACCAAATACATAATATATGATATAGCTAAGCATTTTATTAGTAAGACAATAAACCTTTTGAAAAAAAGAAAACAATCTTAATTTATACTACATAATATAGCGATGTTTGATAAGTCAGTATTATTATACTGTGAAGATGAACGTATTATAAACAATATCATTCACAAACCAAACTAATTTGAATATAACCATAAAAAAAATTATCATTAAAACAGTTAGTATTCATTTATATAATAAATACTCGGCCTAGGAATCGTTAAGAAATTATTTAAAATCACCGACATACTATATAACATCATAAAAGCCATATGACAAAAAATAGAAACAAATGAACTGATATTTTATAAATTGTCAAAAACAATAAGGTTCCAGGAATACATCTTAATGAAATTATAAAAATAAAAATTACTCAATACATAAAATTTATTTTAACCAAAAATTTACTTAACATTTAAATTATTAAATTTAAAACATAAACATATATAAAACAACTATCATGAAATGTGATAAAAAAACTATTGCTTTTTCCTGCCACCTATTTATGTGAAAAAGGATTTTCAGTTATGGCTAACATCAAAACAAAAAAAAGAAACAGATATCACTCATGACATGCATATCAGTTTATCTAACATTTTATCTCAGTGGGCAGTCTTATCCAAGAACATTCAAAATCAGCCATCACATTAAGTCTATAATTTTCAATTAAATATTTTTTATCATTATATTTATAAATATTTGTATTTAACAGTATATTTATTATTTAGTATTTTATTTGCTATGTGTATATTGTATTCATATCTTCAGTTATTCAGTATTTATCTAGGTATATTAAAATATTAAATAATATAATTACCTGTAAAAAATTATTATAAAATATGTTACTTCATCAAAACAATCTTAATTTTTTTTTATGGAAAGAGTGGGTCGCCTACCCGAACAAGTATAATTTTGTGGGTTGCCATTATAAAAAGGTTGGGAAACACTGGTCTATTTGGATAAAATTTAAAATATTTAAGTTTTTTTTTTTTTTTTGAAACAATAAGTAGTAAAACGAAATAATTCAATGAATTAAAATCACTTACCACACTATAAAATATATAGCATTATTCTGATAGTATTATTATACCAGTAGGACTGGATAAATAATTAGTTAAAATATAAATACATAATAATTTAATACTTTTATAGAATAATTTAAGTATTTTGAAATAAAATAATAAAATGATTTAAATTTTAAATTTATTTATTCACAAATATATTTATAAAAAAAAAAAAATAATACAATAACACAATATTGAAGGAGTCTACTACAACTTAAATTTAAAACATATAGTTGTTTAAGCTTTTACTACTTTTTCATCGTCAGAGGAATCACTGGAATCATCACTATATATTTCTGGACTCTTTTGAGTAGTCTACATAAACATAACATAATATAATATTAACATTTTTCAAATATCAAACAAATATTAAAATAAAAGTATTATTCAGTAAATCTATAAACAATTTTGATTATATTTTTATTTTTATATTTTTGAATAAAAGAAAAGAATAATGAAATTAATCTTTGTAATAATAGTTTTTAATACATTTTCTAAGTAAATGAAAAAAATATGTACATAATATGTACATTAGGGTGGCCCTTATGTGTATAGGTCAAAATTTTTTTTCAAAATTTTTAAAGGGACGCCCCCGTATTTTGTTCCATATAGTAAAAAAACAAATTAGTTATAGTTTGAACACGATCATAAAATTCTTTCCTGAGGCGCAGAGGGGTTGAAATTTACTCGATATGGGTATTTTTGTACTTTTTTCATAATTCTCTGTAATATCTACTAAATTTTATTACTTACGTTAAAAATGGATAGAATATTATTTGTAACATATAAAATTATCTAAATAAAGTTATATAAGAGATTTTTTCATTGAATTAGTATTTTTGTGAATAAATTGCATTCTATAATTTTTAAATGTATTTTATAAAATATTTATTTTTTCCGGTATATTTAGTATGGTTTACACGCTATGATTGCAACTATTAAAATCATATTTTCCACATTATGTTCAATTTAATATTAGATAAAGTATATTATCTGCTATCAGATAAACACAATATTATCTAAATGTACGACTTTTTCATTAGGTATCTGAATTCTCAAGAAATATTGAAATAATAACGTTCAGTCAGTGTTATTCGTGTTTTCTGTGCGCTTTAGTGAAAAGTTATTTTGTATATTTATTATTTATTATAAAATTAAATATGGATACAAAAAATTGTGACAAAATATTTTTAATCGATCATGTAGAAAGTCAAATAGTTGGTGCTAAGTTACCGTCGAATGGACAGGTTCTTAAAGTATTATTTTATAACTTACGAAAGGTAAAATTAGATTTACGATCTAGTTCTAACTTGGTACTAAAAGAAATTGAGGTATTTTGGGAAAAAGCAAGAATTCCAACGTGTTATAGAAAAAGTAGAGGCTTTATATGGTGAATGGAAAGCTTTACAAAAATCGAGTAACCGAAAAACAGATTTACAGAAAAAAAAAGAAAAAACATTCATTGACAAATTCGATGATATTTTTGATATTGCGCATGCAGAAGCTTTGAATATGATCTCTATTGAAGGAGACGGACAATTTTTATTTAAAAAAAAGGAGAGAACACGTTGAAATTTGCAATGGAAAGTTTGAAAGAACATCATCCAAGAGAAGATTACCGAGAACTCTTAGAGCTCACAGTAATCTTTCTAGGTGGTATACCTCCAAGAGGTATATCTTTTCGTGTTCCGGGTGCATTTCATCATGCTAGATGGATGGCGAAGGCTATCTACTGTATTAAAATATTTTTATTTCGAAATGAGTTCAATCTTAAAAAGAAAGAGGAAACTGGACTTCGTGAAATTTGTGTATTCCTAATACATTTGTATATTAAAGCATGGATCCGCTGTTCAAATCCCGTCGAAGCACCTCACAATGATTTCCAATTTTTAAAAGATCTTTTAGAATATGAAAATATTGATAAAGATATAAGCCGTATTACTTTAAATAAATTTTGTAATCACTTGTGGTATTTGGCACCACAAACTGCAGCACTGTCATTTTTCAACGATAAAGTATCGACGTATACTAAGAAAAAAATGGTGGAAGCTATCTAGTTAAATAATTACACAGATGACACATTAAAAAAATGTCCAATGAATCCTAAAATTATAAAGAACTACACAGAAAATGGTCTAGAACAATTTATAAGTATTGAATCACAAAATTTTTTCAATAAATTCAATATTTCAACAGATTTTATGTGTTTGGATCCTTCAACGTGGAAAAAAAATGAAAATGATAACAAAGGGTTACATATTGCAAAAAATTTAAAAGTCGTGAATGATACAGCCGAAAGAAGTGTAAAATTAATGGAGGATTATAATAATCTACTAACGAAAAATGAGCAACAAAAACAATATGTGTTACAAGTTGTCACAGATTACAAGCGTCAATTTCCAGATTGTAAAAAGCAAACATTATCAAAACCAATTGTATAGTTTTTAAATTTATATTGTACCAAGTGTTATTTTTTCTTTAAAAATACAACAATACATGCCTAATTATGCGAGTTAAAATTTATAATCATTAAAAATCCTGGAAATTCCTGGAAATAAAACAAATTATATTTATAAAATTATTATTTAAAAAAAAAAAATAATTATAACTATAATATAATATTTACCCACGAAAATAGTAATAATACGATTAAATACAATATATGACTTTATTTAGATAATTTTATATGTAATAAATTATATTCTATTCATTTTTATCATAAGTATTAAAATTAAGTAGATATTACAAAAAGTATGATTTAAGTACAAAAATTCCCCTCGCGCAAATTTCAACCCCTCTGCGCCTCGGGAAAAAATTTCTTAATCGTGTTCAAACTATTACTAATTTATTTTTTTATTATATGGAACATAATACGGGGGCGTCCCGAAAAAAAAATTGACTTTAATTTTTAAGGGCCACCCTAATGTACATATTTTTATAATATAATAATTAATATAATTTATTGTAATATATATATTATATATATTATCAATAACAAGTGAACAAGTAATAAGATATTTAAAATATTAAAATGTCAAAGCCAAGTTGAAGTAAAACAAAAATACATAAAATAAAATAATATTTAGTTACTACAAATGAATGGAGACATGATTTGATAATATAACCTTAACATTCTAAACTGAGAGCATGAAAATGAGCGCGAAGAGTAGCTCTGCAGAATAAACAGTAAGTCAAACAGTTCCATTTAAGATTATTAGCTAGAAATCCATCAACTGTTGAGCCAACCAGAGCTGAGCTAAGCCAGCCTAATCAGTTCATGTACACTATAAACAAGCATACTAGTGATACACATCTCAATTTGGAATTATGTTTGCACTTTCATAAACGAATTATAAATTTATCTTCAGTAGAGAAATTAACTATATAAATAATAATAATAATAAATGCTTTATATAATACATATGGGGGACAGAGTGGCCGAGTGGAACTAGGCGTCACTGCTGACGCACACTGTTGCCTGTTCAAACCTCGGTCATGAGCGGCTCTCTCTCTCTCTCTGAGCAGGCGACTGTCTAGAGAGAGTGGCCGCCATCTCCCCTGTGCAGAAGGCAATGGGAAAAAACTACACAGTAATAAACCTTCCTTCCCAAGTAACAACTTCTCTAAGGTGCAAACCAACCCTCGGATTGTAAAAAAAAATAATAATAATAATAATAATACATATACATATACATAAACATAACATACATGTCCTAAATATAAAATTTTAAGTTTTTGAAACATAGAATTATACAGCATATCAATGGACAAAAGAAGTGTTAAAATAACTTCTAATAATAACATGCTAAATGAAATAAACATTTATAAAGATCCAAAAAAAAAAAATGTATAACATAAAATTTGATTTGATATATAGCACAATTTCAAACTTTTATAACACATTTAAAGTTTTATAAATTGTAAATTTATGAGAAAGAAATTAATTTTCATCTTTTTGAATAATGACCTATTTTGCACCATTTCAAGAAAATATTCAAAGTAAAACCATAACTTAAAATTTATGACACAAAATTAAATCAAAATAACAAATAGATTAGAGCTAAAATTTGAATTATTTTAGTAATTTTAATTATGAAAAAAACAAAGACAAGGTTATATACGTTGATAATAAGACCCACATTAACCTATGGCTGTGAAACCTGGACAACCACTAGTAATACAGTAAGGAGACTAAGGACATTTGAGAATAAAATATGTAGAAATGACAGAACAGATGGGTGGAGAAGAAAATAAAACTGGCAACTACAGGGACTGGCAACTGTCAGCAGCTTTATAAGTGGCCAACAAATGGGTTGGTCACATAATGCGCAAAGTGAGGAAGAAACTGTGAGAATGGTACTGGAACAGACCTGCAGGAAAGAAGCCTCGCACAAAGCCTAGAAAGAGATGGGTAGGTGTAGTGGAAGATCTTAAGAAAATATGAGTAGTAAAGTGGAGAACAATAGTTCGTAACACAAAAGAGTGGAGACAGATTGTGATGGCGGCAAAAACTCTTAAATAATAAATGCCAGAAAAAGAAGAATTTTAATTATTAAAATTAAGAGTTTAAAGCCTTTAAAAATTATAATATTAAGTAGTTAACGTTACTTACTCTCTTTTTTAATGCACTTGTATCATATTTAAATGTTTGTCCCTGAGCTTCTAAATTGTTTTTAAGTCTTAAGACAGCTGATGCATTAATGTCTCCTATTGTAATTTTCTTCAATGCTTCTTCTAATACTTCACTAGCTTTTTTAAAATTTTCTTGGTGAACTATAGTAATATTAAATACTTATTATTAAGCCTGATAATGAAATAAAATGTTATTACACTTAATACCAACCGTATGAGTCGATTAAAGCACTATAAATAAGTCCGGTGTTAGAGTTCTGATTTATTCCCTTTAAATTTGGAATTATTTTTAAGAGTTGATAACCCATTTCAACATTGTGATTCAAACGTATGTCAGCTAGTAATTGTCTATACTGAATAAACTTTTCGTTTTCTAATTCTTTGGAAATGGTAGTGGCTTTATCAAAATCTTTATTCAATAAAAAATAAGTCAACAAACTATTGGCTAAAACCTTAAATCCATTTTCTGATAATTTGGCATGTAATTTTTCAACTGAAATATAACAAAAAATATTACTTAAATAAATGTTATAAATATTTAAAATTTTAAAATATTTTGAGAATTTGCAATTGAAAGTAAATTACAATAATTATTCTATAAAACAATATTAATTATGTTATACACCACACTAACTTCTTGGTACCAATGAAGAGTCTTTAGTTAAAATGTTAACTATACTGCCACCTGGAATATTCTTCACAATTTTTGATAATTTACTTTTATCATCTATATTTTCATTAATACTGGCTTCCAAACGATCAATAAGATCGTTAACATTTCCTTGTGATTGGTAGGCATTATATATTTTGTTGTTTAAATTAAGTTTGCTGCTCATAGTCTAAAAAGTAAAAATGAAGTAAGTTATAATATATTTACATCATTTCAAAATTATTGAAATCGCTAAATTCTCATTCTGTATTTTCAATCAATTATTTAATCAAAACTTATCTATCCCTCGTCCAAAAAATTCTCAACACTTTCTATTAAAAACTACTCACACATTCAAATCATCATAATGGTTTCATTATTGAACCATCAGCAGTACTACTCCTGTTAATCTATTAAGGGGTCTAAAACAAAATTTGTCATAACATACAAAATTAAATAATTTCAACTAGTCATACTCAAAATTCAGTCAATAGTACTTTCACACACAGTTATTAATCATAATCTAAACTCCACCCTCTCCTTACTAGTACTTATTTAACACCATTATTTAGAATGTATAACAAAATAATATTAATAATATTACTACTCGATTATTTTTAAAATCATGGATTTTTATCAAACAACTAAACATCAAATGAAATAATTAATTAAAATATACCTGAGAAACTTTTTCATTCAAATATTCCAAGCTTGCAACGTTACCAGTTTCTGACAGTTTTCTTACTAAGAAGTTAAATATGCTTTTAGTTATTGGCCTATTATTTTCCAGCATTTCTTGGGCAATTTCAAATGCTTCACCAACTTTTTCATCACGAAGTAACAGTTCAATAATATGAGATTCAATAGATGGACTAATATTAGAGCCTTTAGATAATATCGATTTGCGAAGTTTAAGAGCTTTATTAATGTTGTTATTTTTTACACATGAATCAAGTTGGGTTGATAAATTATTGGTAACATCACTAGGAACAGAAGATAAACTAGTTTCTTTTGGCTTTTTAACTGTGAAGGGAACGTTAAGATTGTTTTTCTTTAAAAGTTCACTCAAAGACCACATAAAATGGTCTGATGGTTGAGTATCTTCTTCTTGCATTTGGGTCCAAAGAGCCATTGCTTCTTCAACTCTATTTGTTTTACCTAAAATAAATATTAAATAAAGCTTATATATTTTAATATAGTAAAATTATCTTACTGTAAAACTGAAGAAGTTCATTAAATATGATGGTTCTATCAAATGAACCCACATCTTTTGTAACCGCCAACAAACGAATTAGATTTTCTTCTGCATTACTAGATCCATATTTAGCACAAGCAGAATTAATTCGATCTTGTCTAAAACGTAACCCAGGGGTCTAAAAAAACGTGTTTAATGTCATAAAAATGTATTGTTAATTAAGCAATAACCAATTCAGTTAAAGCTCAAACTAGATTATATAAAATATAATGATAAAAAATACTGTAAGAATTAGTATTGATATTTAAAATAATACAATGATTTATTTTTATAAACTAATATCACTGTTTTAAAATAAACTTACCAGCACATTTAGCTTTTTTTTTAAATTATTATTATTACTAAGCAAAAACCATAGAAGAACAGTCAACAAGGAAAAAAAATAACCTAACAAAGATAATTAATAAATTAATCTAAATATTTCACTATTTAGGTTAATTGATAAAGTTTAGTTTCTCTAAGAAAATTAATGAGATAGTCAATTAAGAATTTTGATTTTAATATGTTCTGATATTTAATAACTATGAAAGTTTTCTTGCATTCTTTTTGTTTTAACTTTAAAAAGGAATTTTAATTGAAAGTGCATTAAACTAATTTTTCTTATGTAATTTAAAGATTTATGAAATTGTCATTATTCACTCGACTTTTTTAGCCAGTATTTTCATGGCTTTAATTAAGGTATTCCATTAGCACCAAAGTTAAATAGTATAATTTAAATATTTCATATCATTAATGTATTGTATAAGGAATTTTTTTTTAACTTGCAAATAATAATAGAAAATTCCTTATGGATTTAAATGTGAGGATATTGCTTTTTAAGTATATAATTATTTTAATTCACTAAGAAATGTTCTGATATTCAAATAAACTTTACTGGGATTATCTTAGTGAGACAAAGGAAATTAAGAAAGATAATGTTTTACATCTTATCAGTTATTTTTAAGTGAATAGATATTATTATAAATATGTGTACATGTCATATAAATAAAATAATAAAAAAATCAAAATTAAATTAAAAAATGAAATAATGGTAAAATTTAAATAAAGTTTTACATTAGAATAAATTAACGACCATTAAAACAAGTTTACGTACAAATAAAAAAAATTCTCACTGAATGCTTGTGCATATTTAAATGAGTGATGCTACTGTTTAAAAGAAATAAATAGAATATCAGAAAACTTTCATTTTTTAGTGTACAATAATATACATGTATTTACTAGTAACTGTTTTTTTTTCTTTTTTATTTATTAAGAAAGGCAATTTACAATCTGTACACAATAATTACAATAAGCAAATAAGATAAAAAACAGAATAAAGTAGCATGAATAATGTGATGAAGAAGAAACCCAATGGTAACACCTCCTTTACTAATTCATTAGGTCTCTACACCATTTTCGCTTTAGTCTGCGTGGCGGGTTTTTTGGGAGGGTGAGGGAGGACATGTGTAATATTAAAGTATTGTTATAAATGCTTAAATTTTGGTGGAAACGTTTATATATTTTTTCGACTAGTTCAGTGGTAGTTAATATTTTTAAGTCATTGTGTAAGGTAGAGCTTGAAACGTACCAGGGAGCTTTGGTTACTAACCTTAGCGCAATTGATTGAAAAGCCTGAATTGGCCTGATGTTCGAGTGCTTTAACTAGTAACTGTTATAAGTAAATATGCATACTAAATGATTATTTATCATCAACAGTTTATGATATCAATATTAATGATGAATGATACTTTTGAACGCTTAATTTTAATAATTCCATTCATTTAACAGTAAATAATATAGTAACACTAAACTATAATTATTAATTACTAACCTCCAATATTTTACGTGCTTGTTTTACACGGTCACATTCAATAAAAGCAAACATCAAATCATAGAGTGAATTTACTTCACCATGTATTGTAGTACTTAAATCAGTCAAAACTTGTAGTGAAGTAGCGTCTTCTGATTGAATAAATTTGACAGCTAATTCATTTTTCCACGGTGTACATCTATACACTTTGCAACACCATTCAAACTTCTCCAATGCCCCTTTAATATTGTTGCTAAGTACACAAAAAAAAAATGCATGTAATATCAATTTATTATGTACAAAGAATAAAACACTACATGACTAATTACTTTACAATATGAACTTTAATTAAAGGCCCCAGGAGTACATTAGACACAGTAATATAGTTATTATTTATAAGCAAATCAAACAATTTCTGAACATTTTCTACATCGCCTTTTTCAGCTACAGTATTCAATAACTTCCAACAAGCATTGGCATGTTGAAATGATGTAAACTCAGTATTATTTTCAAATTCTTTCAGTGAAGAAAGAAAGTTTACAGCATCTAGAACAGAAAAATTGTAACTAGTTAATAAAAACAATTAATTTAAGATCAAAATAAAGCATGACAGGATTATTGAACAAGTCCAAATATATTCGCAGATACAGTTTTCATTTTGGAGATACTACCAAGACTTACTTTCAACACTATCAGTTCTGGCAATCAGTTCTGTCATTTTAATGACTTTATACCTGTCCAAGACAAAATCTGGATTATCAGTTTTAAGTTCACTGTAAATATCTTTAGCTTCAGTCAGCATATTGTGATTTAAATACAAATCAAGAAGTAAAACTTTGGAACCGACTGGCAAAATAAATCCCTCTGATGCTAATTTCTAAAAATTAAAAAAAAAATACCATCATACAAATATGAAGTGTGTCTCTATGAGTATACAATGAAACTACAAACAAACATCTTTCAATACCAAATATTTTAATACATTAATAATGGTAATACTGATGAGAACATTTGCACATTTCAAACTCTACAAAGTTAACAATTTTTTATTATTTATAGGTGATCATAATATATATATACACCAGTTTGTGTAAGAACAAGTGTGTATTTAAATACTTACTGTTTTTAATGCAGTAGCTTTTTCAATGTTTTTATTCTTACAATATAAATTTAGCAACTGCCTTTTAACACTATTTTTAGAATCACCAGAGGATTCTGCTTTAGAAACAATTTTTTCCAGAGTAGTTTCACTCTAAAATAAGAAATTAGAAATATTTATGCATTTGCATAATCTCAAACAACTAAATACTTACTACATTAGATAATGTATATCCACCAGGTTTAACATTCAATGTACTAGTAGGTACCAAATTGGAATCAGTCAAGTTTTCTAATAAACTAGATATTTCAAACGTTAATTTTCCTTGTAATTGATTTTGAACATATTCAGCTCCTTGAGCATTAATTCCCAAGCCTTTTTCATACATGTTCTATGATTTCACATGAAAAAAATTAACTTAAGTATGAATATAACTTAAATGTAAGAATAAAAATTACCTCTAATAATTCTTGAACCAGATGTACAATCCTTGGATTCTCTTTCAAATTTCGAACAACGTCACTTAAAACTTGACTGAGAAATTCTCGCATTTCAACAATTTGTTCTTCGGTATTACTATTAGCAATTATTTTAGGTTTTTCTTGTTTAACTACATCAGGTCTAGTTACTAGAGACTGACGTGAGAGACCACTGCATATTTGTTGAAGTAATACAATAAATGAAGTAATATCATGGCCAGCTAAAAATGCATTAACTAATGGTCGGCGTATTACAGATGGAAGATAAAATGCGCGACTCGTTGCAGCTATAAAATAAATAGACACACATTTAAATTACTAAAAGAAGCAAATAAATTCATTGGTAATAAATTACCAATGTCTGCAGCCAAACGAATATCTTTTTGAGTCAATAAGTATAAAACTATTGCATGAGTGCTTGTGCCAGTTGGTACACCTAACAATTGTAATTCATTGATAATTTGAGATCCACTTAACCCATATTTTAACATAAATGGTAAAATATAATGTCGAAGGGTGTCAATATTAGGATTTAATTCATATTCATTAATCATAATACTTAGAATGTCCTTTATTCCTAAAATAAATTAAAGTTGTATCCATCAAATATTATTTCACTAAAATAATGTACAAAAAAATTACCTTGTAGGTCATTTAATTTGATTTTAGCAACAAAAATTGGCCAAAAATAGTGTTGTCTAATAGGTTGATTATTTTTTTTTAAATATTCAAACAGGCCTAATGCTATATCGGTTGATCCATTTTTCAAGGCTAATTCAGTAGCAATTTCAAATGCTTTAGGATTTGTTCCTTCGGACACTAATTTTTGACAAAATCCAAGGACATTATCTAAAGACTTAAAATGTAAACTTTCAATTAAACAGTAATATAATACATAATCACATAAATATCTATTACAAAAATATATAAATAGAATTATAATTAAATTTATATTGTTTTCCTTACACTGTTTAACTTTGTAAGATGTCCAATTAAAAACCGACCAATAGGAGGTGAAGTCCCATCAGACTTCAATGGTTTAGTCATAGTATCAAATACTTTAAATGCTGTTTCTTCATGACCAGCTATCACTAATTTATAGATACAATTTATAGCATCTTGATTATATCCAGATGTTTTATGGATACGACTTATTACCTGTATTTCAAAACAATACAATTACATTTTTTTAAATTACTTTGAAAACAGTACACAAAATCAATTAACAAATTAATTTACTTGATCAATTTTATCCCCGTGACCATTAACAGCTAATGAATATATGATATCAAGATATTCTTTATCATTTAAATATACTTCATTATTATCACAGGAATCTAAAATTTCAACAACTTTTGCAATATCCCCTTTTTTAGCATATCCTGAAGCTAATAATGTAAATGTATCTGATGATGGTTGAAGATTAGACGCTTTCATAACATCTAAAACACCTTCAGCACTTTCCATATCTCTAAAATATTATTATTATTATTAGCAATAAATAATACTAATAATAATAGATCATATATATTTAAAAAATAATTCACTTTACAGCAAAATCACTATATTAATACAAAACGCTGAATACTTTTTAAGTTGATTCTTATTTCTAAAGATAAAATAATGTACTTTGTATAACTGACCAACAAATTATAAATGATGCAATAAATATATATTATTCCTAGAATTCACTAATTTATTAATTATATTAATAACTAATAGATTTAAGTATATTAAAAAAATAGAATTACCCATTTTGTGAGTGACCCATGACAAGGGCATTGAAAACCATTTTGTTGATTGGTAACTGTTTATCACGCATATACTCCAATATACGACTGGCACCAGCAATATCACCATTTTGACAATAACTAGCTATTAAATGTTGAAAAGTTACACGGTTAGGGACAATATTTTCCTTTTCCAAATTTTCAAGGAATTCTGTAGGATTAAACTGATAATTATTTTCCAAGTATACTTTCAGCAATGTATTATAATGGCTTATATCGATAGGAACACCTAAAATATAATCACTGTTAAATTTTAGAAACAGATTGCTTAAAAGTTAAAAGCAATAAATTAACTGTGGGTATTATACCAATATCATTTATTGTTTGCCATATTTGTTGAACAAGTTTAGTACGATTTTCTGGCAATTCATCCGGTACCAAATTACCACAGCATCGAAGTACCATTAAAGACTGTGAAGGAGTAGCACTTTCTGCAACAAAATGAATGTGATTAATAATTTAAATCTTCAAAAATATAATCTGAGAAAACTCACTGGAAATATTAATTTCATTTAGAATTTGTTCGATTTCTTGTTTTGATACGCGGCCCACCCGTCTCACATCAGTGTCGAGTTTGTGAATGAATTCATCAATTTTGTTAGTCGATGATGAGCTTTGAAAAGCTGTAGAAAAAAATGACCTACACAAAAAAAAAATTAACAAACAAATTAGGCAAGAAGAACACAGCAGCATGGAACTTACCGACTCGGAAATATATTGCTACTAGGATGTGTAATGCTTCCATTGTATGTTTCTGGAAACCTCTTATTGGAAATATGTGAATTTGTATTCGATACTAATGTGTTGCTAATTCTATGACGGCTTAAATTATACGCTGTGCGTATATGCTTAGAACACTGGATTAAAACGGACATATTTTAGTTTAATAGTAAGTATACTGAATCAAATGTATATCTTAATAAAGGGACAAACGTCAATAAATTTTAAACCATTAAACCTCAAATTTCGGTCGCTACTCGGCGAAAAAATGTTCACTTATCGTGATCAATTATAAAATAACCTAAAAAAATAAAGATCATATTGAGTTCGATAAATATATTTACTTTGGTATTATCACGGTATATGGTAAACTGGTGTCTGGTGAATATATGTCCATGGGTAAATGGTTATTAGTTTACGATTAAATTTTTACTAATATTATATTCCCTGGGGTTTATAATACCATGCGTTCTTAAAGCCCTAAAAATATATTCTTAGTTAAATAGTATATTGTGCAATGTGGTGTATGATCATTGCCCATTTTGTTAGTAATATTTGATATTTCATCAAATGTCTTCACGAATACCGTGAAATCATTACATTTAAACCATATTTAACATTTCCCTTCACACTTGCGATTCTGAAGTCATAAATAAATGATGGAGTAAAACATAGTTTAAAATATTTACCTCGGGGTAGGACAAATTAATATTTTAATAGGTTTCAATTCGGCAGTTCTTTTGCTAAAATAAATAAGCAGTGTTATCATCTGATCTAATCCTATAATATAAAACAAACACCGTGAAGATAAGATATTTTCGTGATACATAAAGACTTGATGTAAACATTAAATATTATCAGTAGTTATGGACAAAACGAAAAACTTTTAAAATTCTTTCTTTACGAATTTTTCTATTTCAAATTTAAACGTTGTCTAATTAAAATATTCGCTCATGATTTTGACTATAAGCAGTTTGTTGATGATGTTTGCTAATCTCATGCAACAAACAAAAAAAATTATCCAAGAAAAATATTTAAAAAATGACAATGGAAACACAACATCTACAAATGCAATGGAAGCTACAAATGAACAAATTAATGAAAAAACCCAAGAAATCAAAGATCAAATTTATGGTTATTATTTTATTTCGATTTTTTATTTTTTTTTTATTTTATGTGACAATTTTATTAAAAAATTATTGTTCAAAAACTAGATCTCATTAGAACAATTAAAGACCCTGAGAAACCAGCAACTCTAGAAGACCTTAATGTGGTGTATGAAAATGGAGTAGAGGTCAGTACTGAAGTAATTATTTTGTGTTGCAACAGTATCCTTGTGTTGCAAACTAAAATAACAATGTTCATTCTAATAAATGGGCCAAGTAATCCTTAAATCAAATAAATGGTCATGATTTCTCAGAAATAAAAATTGAATGTGGTAAATTATACCTATTAAAATATTGTATACCCAAAAATATTTTATACTTTAATAGAATCAACAACTCCATCTTTGTAAAATAAAAAATAGTTAAATATATATATTTACATTCATTTTTTTTAAGATCATCGATACACATAAGTTTTAAAAATAATGAATATAATAAATATCTATAATATAATGTCTTGACTATTCTAGGCTTGCTTTCATTTATCATGAATCAAATCCATTTTTAGGTATAGTGTGATCATACAGTTTCATACATTCAATATATTACTAAAACTAAATGATAAGTATTTTGTTTCTTAGATATTTTTAAAATACCTAGTTAGTTTGATAAAATGTGTTTTACATCATATTTCAAATCTTAAATCTTAATCACTGAAATAAGGTACATACTTAATTTTTTTTGTATGTAAACATAATGTATATTATTGTAGCTTACAAAAACAAATGTATAGCAAATTTTAATCCTTTCTGCATATTTATTTTTGGCTGCATACGAATTGCGTCCCCGATATAAAAATTGCGATTTGTGACATACTAATTGCGTCCCGGGTTTTCGATACTACTATACGAATTGCGTCCCGGGTTTTCGATACGACTATTCTAATTGTGTCTCGATTATCAACCAGAGTTGCTGGAGAAAAATTCAACTTCTAGGTTTGAGTAATGAATATAATCTAAATTCAGAAATAAGCAATTACCTAAAAATATTTTTTGGTCTCCCTTTTTTGAAACCTGAAGACGTAGAAAACTGTTTTACCGATGATATAGTGTCAATTTTACCACAGAATAAAAAAGTAGAAACATTTACAGATTATATTTTAAACACATATATAACCCCCGATTGTGACTTTCCTCCTTCTTTATGGGCAATGTATTCGGGATCAATTACAAGGACAACAAATAACTGTGAAGCTTTCCATTCAAAATTAAACGGTATGTTTTATTCTGCTCATCCAAATATCTATAAATTTATTGATGTACTTAAAAACGTACAAAAAGGCACTTAAATAAAAATTCATAGCAGTAGTCAAAGGAAGAAAATAAGACGTGAAATATGTGAAAAACAAGAATTTTTAAGAAATCAAATGATGAAATACGACTTTAACGAAATTACACGTTTTGATTATGTTAAAACTGTATCGTTCAAATTTTTACCGAGCCATAAATAATATTAAAATAACATGTGATAACTATAACCTTATAACCTAACTTATATTTTTTGAAAATTTTATATTTAGCGATGAAAACAATATTTTTGATGTACATAATAATTACGAAACGATAAAAAACAATATATTTAACCTACCTTTAGCAATATAATATTTTTTGTTGTTATTGCCAGTCCTAAGTCTGTATTAAATGGGAAGGAAAATAATGTATTTATATTGGACGCAATTAGTATAGTTGTTAAATATTATCGGGACGCAATTAGTGTAGTTGTTAAATATTATCGGGACGCAATTCGTATGAAAAAGGGATCTTGGGACGCAATTCGTTTGCTGCGTTATTTTTAGATAATACCTAGAGATAATCTCGTATTACACATTCCCTAATAATTTACAAATTCAAAATGTTTTTTTAATTAAAAATTATTGATTTGATAAATTCAATTAAAATAATCCAATTTTTTATAAAATATATTGTTGTGAATAAAATTTAAACTTAAATGCTAAGTAAGTTTAGTATAACTCATTGCATTTTAAACTTTTACTGACTTATCTTCCAAAAGTGATCCTTTGATTGTTTTAACGTGGTTCATAGAATAAAATTTTAAGTTATTTTCTAAAATTATACTGTTGGAAATTACTACAGCTAAATAGGCAAATGATATTTATAACAATAACATTTAATTTAATGGACATAAAGTATATAACATTGTTATTTTCTAAATTACTACAAATTAACTTTGATTAAATTTGTTGGCAATTCATTTTAAAAACAACCTAAGTCAATAAGTTATAATAAAACCCTTCATAGGGTTTGTATTTTATTTTATTGTATCCCATTACTTGTATCATTATTATTTTTGATTTCCAAACAGTTAATTAATTAAGTTAATTAAAAAAGTCTAAAAAATCAAATTTGCAGGTGCTTCTTGAAACAAACTTGAAATTATACACAGTTAGAATTGAATTTAATCCTACAGTACCACATTGCAGTTTAGCTACTTTAATTGGCTTAAGCATAAGAATAAAAGTTACAAGATCATTATTAGAAAAAGTAAAGTTAGATATATTCATTAAAGAAGGAGCTCATACTACTGAAGAAGAAAGTAATTATATAATTATTAATATTTTTAACTGAATGATTCTATATTTATTTTATTTTCAGTCAACAAACAAATAAATGATAAAGAACGAGTTGCGGCTGCGATGGAAAATCCTAGTTTAAAAGATATTGTTGAGAAATGTATTAATGAAGAAGAATAAAATTTTAAGAAGACTGTAATTTATTATTTTTCAAAAAATATTTTACCCTATGATTTCAATGTTGTAATATTTATTCACTGTTAATAATCTATTGAGGTTATCTTAATCAGATAATTTAATTTATTAGTGTTATGTTTTTATAAGTTACAGCTTACAATAATTAAGTTGTATAATGTTATAACTTAAATATTTTCTATTTTTCTCTTAGAAATTATAAATATATTATATTATTCATTGATTATTTTTAAATTTAGTGGTAATTACACATGGGCACTGTCATTAGGTTAGTAAATTAAATGTATAATTTATATTTTATACTACACATTTTTATACGAGATTATTTCTAATATTTTTTATTACAAATTTGTAAGTATTTAATATACATCGATTTAATAAATTACTATATCAAATAAATGATAAAAACTTTACATCTATGACCATTTTTTTTTTTTTTTTTTTTTTTTTTTAGTAATGTATTATAGGTTCTGTAAAATAATTCTGAATAATTAGTACCATTTTACTTTATTACATTTGTCTTTATTTTAACATATTATTTTATGTACTTACAATAACCTAAAAAGAAATATTTTCTTCAATAGTTGCATATTGAAAGTTGAATATAAATTTTATATATTATGTATAAAAATATAAAATATACTTTTTTCAATAAAAACATTATTCATTTGTAATGTTAGTAAGTGTTAAAATTAAAATTGCACTGATCAAATTGTTTTGTCTTAAATGTGTTAGCTCACACATATACATAAACAATTTACTCCATCAATTTGACATTTATCATAAATACATATTACCTTTTACAAATGATTGTTTATTTTTATTTTTTAATAAATTATCACTTTATTTTTAAACAAACAGTTTTCCAGGAACTATAGTTGTTACTGTACATGGGATCGCGTATGAAACATGGCAGACAACTGCATCTGATCAAATATATAGGTTTTTTTTTCAAGCACTTTAAATTGGCTTATATTTTTGTCTGAAGGGATTTTTATTTGTTGAAACAACTAATGAACAATACATGATTTTCAATTAATAGCTAACATAGATAAATACAGAATAATAATACAATTTTTAAATGTAAAAATTTTAAAGTTTATCAAGTTAAATATTATTTGTGTAATTTCACAATAAATAGATATCAAGCGCATAACAATTATTAATTAAATTTTCTTTAAATATTACTATCTTTTTATATTTTTTAGTGTATAAAATAATTTAATGTTGGTTCAATCTAACATATAATATAAAATTATCAATGTATTATATTTAAATGTATATGTATACGCAATTAACTTTGATTTGAAAAAAATTTGTTTTATTTCAATAAAGGAAAAAATAATGAAATAGGTTAAAATTAACTAAACAATTACAAATTATTATTCAATCTATTAAATATTAATGTTTTAATATTTAATCTAAGAATCAATCGTTTACACCGAGTACTTGATTCATTGCTTTCATTTCTTGTACAGTAAGTGGATTTAAAAACAGCCCTTTCATTGGTTCTTCATATTCCATATCTTTCAATTTATTTACATTAACTTTAATATTGCTCCGTAAAATATTGATACGACTGTCTAGAGTTATTTGTTCTGAAAATAATTTTTAAAAATATAATTAAAAAAATTAATATTATATAATACATGTTGGTAATTTGACAATGTGTACCTTTTTGTAGCATATCTTTGGCTTTTTCCATTGAAACTTTCACCAAACATGGTCCAACGGCAATCCAAGTCTTTACTTGAGGTGAATTATTATTTATTAATGCCCTAATTGCCATCCTATTATTGTTTCTTCTCTTATCCAAAGCAATGATTTCACTTTTATCAACAAGTATTTTTTCTGCTTGTTTTTCTACTTGGAATAGATATTCCATTGTTTTCTTTTCAACGTCCATGGCAAATAAGTTACTAAAAAAATGTAATTTACAGAAATTTTCTTGATTAATTGATAGGTAAACATAATAAACACATCTTACATAAATTAGTTTTATTAAATATTGTTAACATCCAATTTTTACTTTGTTTTAAATATAAATTTTAATCAATATTTAATTTAGAACAAAATTAAATACTCTATACGACAGTTCTAATTTTGAATTATTAGAATACATTTAAATGTGAATCACATTTAAAATAAACAATATGTAACTAAAACACATTTTTAGTTTACACCTATGAAAAATTTTACTTTTGAAAAGGTTGAAATTTTTTTGTAAAAGACAGATCATGTTATTTTCTCTAAAGTAACATTATTATAAATGATGTATTTCATTAATCTTACCTGAAACTGATAATTTTGTATAGATGCTAATATAAATGCTTATTAATATTGAATTAAAATCATTAAAATTAATTGGCTTTCTAACAGATGTCTTTGAAATAATTAAATAGATAAACAGAAAAATTAGAACTGAGGAGGAAACATTAATCATGGTTATAATGAAGAATTCAATACATTTTAGATAAGCATCACTAAATAAAAAATAAGATAAATTAGGAAAATAACAAAATCAATTATTTGAATTTAAAGGAGTTCATGTTATTTTGAACAGAATAAATGGTAAATTTTAGGTAAAATAAAAATTATTACAATTATTGGTTGAAAATAAGTATAATAGGTATTTTACTTACATCAAAATCAAACATAAATACAATAATTAGCATATTGAACGCATGCAAAATCAGTATGTCAGTATGTCAGTATTTAAATAATAAATGTGTACATAAGATTTAAATTTAAAACTAGTACGAAAAATTACTAAATCGTAAGAAACTTGATTTGCGCGGTCTGTAAGATTACTTTATATTTATCAGTTGTCACTGACATAGATAAGAATGTACGTTTATTCTTATCTATCTCAGTGTCAGTTGTATTGGATGGAGACAGAATATATATACCACCACGATTATAGATATACCTAGATATATCTATAATCGTGATATATACTAATCAATGTGGATATATCAATCCACCTTGATACTATATAATATAGTATTAGTATATATCTGTGGAGCACGGCTATAATTATCTATAGCCGTGCTGTGGAGTGTGGATGGAGATAACCTATTATCACCTCAACCACTCATCATTGGCTGAATATCACGACGGCGGTCTTTCAAGACCATAACGATGACTATGATACAAAATATAATCAGTGGAATCGTTGAGCAGTCTGCAGAGTACAGAGTAAAGACAAGTGATGGGCCGTCGATAAATACCCAACGGGTAAGAAATATATTTTGGGTAAATACCAGGGTATTTACCCACGCAATGTTGCCAGGTCTGGTGATTTTTGAACCATTCTAGTGATTGGTGAAAAACATTTGACAATTGCGTGAAAAATGGTGATATACTGAAAATGTGAACTAAACATCATCTTTTATCAGTGAGAAAAAAGCTTATCTAAGCTCTGTTTCTTCTTCCGCTGCTCAAATAAACTTTAAAATATCACAATACACAAAATAAAAATTGAAATATACGTATTATCAAGGGTTAAATCGCACAATAAATGTCTAGGATACCCAGTGGTGTAATTAAGAATTTTTTTTTGGAATTATTAACATTTTTTGATTTAAGTGCAGTGGAGAACACACCCTTCACATTTAAGTATAACCTATTTGAAATAGGTGTAACACAATTATATTACAAAAAAAAATATCGATGGCGTATATTAGGAATTCGCTCTAAGGGGCTCTTTCGAAAAGGGAAAATACTTCTTTGAAAACAATTAAATTATTATTGTCAAATAAATGAATATATATATATATATACATGGTGCGAAGTACGTATTTTTTTTATAGTTGCAACGAGTCGAGCATTTTATCTTCCATTTGTTATTCGCCGAGCATAAATAAATATACGAATTCGATCATTGGTCTAAGTTATATGTACTGAAAAGTGTCTCCAGAAGAAAAAAAAAAGAAGAAAAAATATCATCTTTGTAAAACCAATAGATCCTTCTCTTCTCTCATAATCTAATTTATGTAAGATAAGTTATGTTTAAGTGTCTAGAGTACAATTATCCCATAATGTACGTATGGCCATATGTCCGGCGTACTTACATCTTTAAGACATTTTAGATTCCGAGTGAAACGGAGGATCTATCGGTTGAACAATGATTTTCAATTTTTTTTTTTTTTTTACAACTACACCATGCCCAGTTACTGGAGAGTAGAGATTGACATGAAAGACCATTGCATATTTGTTGAAGTAATACAATAAATGAAGTAATATCATGGCCATCTGAAATTGCATAAACTAATGGTCAGCGTAAAACAGAAGGGAGGTAAAGTACACGACTCGTTGCAGTTACAAAAAAGTAAGTACTTCACATCATTGTGTATTTAGCTCTTCAGACAAGATAATAAGGATGGGCCATGGGTGTATTGCATTTTAAAGAAACAATAGATAATTTTTTTAGTTAAACGATTCTGAGCAGAGTTTCAATGTAAACAGTTCGTATATTTAATTTGTACTATAAAAGTATGTACCTATATATTTAAAATACCGTTTATATATTTTTGGTAGGTTTTTTTTATCAAACCTGTTTAAAGTTTTCTGGTTTGACAAAGGAAACATATTTTTTTTCCTAAAAGATTTAAAACATGTTTTTCTATCTGTATTTAAATTTGTATGATGTTTGGATGGTACAGTAATTCTTTATACACATTTTAAGTGAAAAATTGATGTAAAATAGTCTATATTCCGTGAAAATAGCACAATAATTTATTTAAACACCTGTGAAAAAAATCTAAACCACGATTTAAGATTTTTTTTTTTTATTTCAATAGTCTAGGTATAAATGAATAAGGTCATATCACATTTTCAAAACTTTTTGTCAAATATTAAAAATTTTATATGAGATTAACTTTCAAAAAACAAGGTACGTATTTTTAAAGTTACATTTTTAACCCAAAAGTTTTTTGAAACTTTTGTCAAGTATACAGTAATGTGTTATTAATATATTATGAAAATGTCAAGTTTCTAGCAAAATTACTTTTTCATTTATGACTAAATAACTAAAATCGATTTAGTGAAAGTGTCGTTAATGGCATATTTTACCGTTTTTCGGCAGCTTTTCCTCGCACCTGTCAAAATTTTGATCTATTAAATTACTGTATGAATCTTTTAAACAACGTTAAGCGCACTAAAAAGTGTTCATATATAAAAAAAATCATAGTTAAACCAATAAATCGTTTGCTCCACTCATAATCTAAAATTAACATCATTATAAAACCAATATATCCTTCATTTCACTTTAGACAGTTTTTTGTGAACTCATGTAGGTACTAACTTAAACATTAGGCAGCCATCATATGAGGTTAAGTCGTAAATTTTTATTTGTCAGCGTTCACCTCAATTGCAGTTCACGAGTAAACTGACACGAGTTTTTCAGTAGGTATTGACAGAAAGATTTTTTTTGTTCCGTTGAAATATCTTAGTAATCTAATTACAGAGGAATAATAAATTTCTGTAGTTTACAGTTACGTTTATTATAAACCTCGCTATTCCATTGTGAGTCTCGAATAAGTACTTCATAATTGTATCGCTAAGAGGACGTAACGTACCAAGGATTTTTATTGCATTGTTTATCGCACGAGCGAAATAATTTAGTAGGTACCTACCTATCTACATCCTAAGGCATATGGGCATTAAGCACCTATGCCTTATGGATAACATATCCTTTTCATCTAATTAACATAAAAACTTTTTTTAAGGGACTGTTGTAAAATGATTTCAGGACTAAATAGTTCAATATATTATAGTATATTTATATAATTGAAATAAACAATAATATCGAGAGCGACTCGTAACATATTTTCCAATCGTCTAATCTAATATGTGTGTGAATAGTTATACCAACTTCAATTTGATATCATACCGAAAAACTATGAGAAAAAATGTATATTGGCCTTATTGAATCAATAAAGAAAAAATTGGCTATCACACGTCCTCGAAAATATTAATTTTTTTGAACATATCAAAGTGTTTTATTATTAAATCGTTTCGTTAACATTTACAATTTGTGTGAATGAACATGCATTTTCTACTGGTAGACTTTGTTATACAAAGTCTAGGTACCTACCAAACCTTGGAACAATGTCCTAGAAACCAGACACTAAAATATTATATTACTGGACTGTGGTTTCTGTAACATAGAAGTCATTTTTTGTATCTATGTCTTTTATTCTAGTGCTATTATTATATTTTAATATAAAAATAATAAAATATTATTATTTACCTACCTATTTCTATGTAACCAATATTGACAATGAATGATTAATGGGTCACATTTTTATATCAATTTATAAAAAAAATGATTATATACGATATTAATGTTCTGTGTAGGCTGAAATATGGCGTAGATAGTTATATAATACAACTGTTCCAGCAGGAAACATATGATAGATTATCCTTTTTTTTTTAGTTTTATTAATTTTATTCGAGCACGTTGAACAATGATAATAGTTAATACATCATATGTATATTCATTGTTATTTTTTTAGGATAGGTCTAATAATATTTTTCACGCTTATCTGATCATTGGTAGAAGGGGGTTCTATTGTCATTTAGTATATAGTTTATTTATTTAGATGTAATGTAAAGGGTAAACCTAGATTTCACGCTTTCCTTAAATTTCAACTCGTTCGTGTACAATATTATACACATGTATTATTTCTACATTCTTAACACAGATCTAATATAATTTGATTCAAGTCAGATTGCAAAAGAATATAAATATGTGATAATGTAACCATTCGTATGTATTATAGTCATTAAGTACTAAGTAGACTTTACTGTGGCAATCAAAGCAATCGAAAATTTTAATCGATAATAAAAAACACGGACAAAATAGTATTTTATTTTTACGACTGTAGTATGAAAAATAGAGAAAAATATTACACTTGTAACGTGTTGGTATACTGTATTATAATTATTTGTAATCATTGAGGAAAAAAAATTTATCTTTACTCAATGCCTACTTTATAATTAATAATTACAACTACACTGAGAGTAAGTGCATTTTGTTTACTGTTTGGATACGGTAATTATTTACCAATTTATTGTTGCAGTATTACATATCTTATTTAGATATTAAAATTTATCCTAATAGTTCTAAAGAATAACTTTTCGAATTGTTAAATGTGATTCATTTTTAATTAAATAACGAATGTAACTAAAATTAAGTTAAAAAAAGCCGATAAGATAATGGTGGTGGAAGTTCGTCCTTCGTCGCTTCGCTCCTCGGACAAGATAATGGTGAGGAGTGTATAGCACTTTCTATCATGGGATCACCTGGTTTACGATAGTTTAGTTGTATGGTACTTTACATTTGAATGCAATGATAAATCATTGTAAGTTAAGTACAGGATACAGTAGTTGGGTGGGATACACGAGATGCATTGCTAGATTAGGCATTATTGGATAGATTTTGGAATTATTTTATATTATAAAAAAAAAAACGATTCTGAACGAAGATGAAGATGTCAGCCTTAAATTGTAATATATATTTTATTTTAATATCCTAGATTGGGTTAAATTTACATTTGTCTATTCATGTGACTTCTGCTCGTGAGCATTGGACAAACCAGGATGTGCATAGATAGGGCGTAGGTAAATACCATATTATTTGCCTAAATGCACTATCGTGACGGTACCACCCGACCCCGCCGTCCATATATGCTGAATGCTCCGTGGCTACGTCTATTTAAATATTAATAATTAATAATAATATATAAAATCCGCATGTTTATGGAACTGATACACACATTAAAATAACTGGAAATTGGAAGTTAGTAACGTTCTATTCAACCATGTAAAGGTACGTTATACGCCTTGTGTTTACAATCTACCAATATTTTGTATAGAACAGCTGTCAGCTACTGATTATATTATAATAAACTTAATCTATTTAATTATCTTTATCAGCTGTGATATTACATAATATTTTCATTTCTTATCTTTGAATACAAAAATTTTTATACATTTTCAACTACAAAATAATTTGCAAATATTCGTGATTTTGACAAATTTTGTCGATTTTTGAACTTCAACTGCTTATAAAAAAAAAATTGTGCCTATGTATTTGAATAATTTTTGAATCACTCTTAGATCAACTTATTCAAAACCTTCTATTAAATTTTCAAGCGATTTGGTAGGGCCAAAAAATTGTTATCGACTTTTATAAAAAAAAATCTAAGAAAAATCGAATTATTCAAATGCCTATAAATAGCTAAAAAATAAACGAAATATTTTGAAAATACAACTATGTAAAGAAAATGCCTATTTAAACATTTTGTAAAAGTTTTAAGTTTCTACGACCTATACTTTTTGAATAGAAACAAATATCAAAAATCAATGATGCCGAAATTGTTATTTTACGCGATTATGTGAAAAAATTGTAATTTCAAACACTCATAAAAATTTTTGATTTTATTCCAGTGCAAATTTTTTTACAGATAATTGAAGGAAAACGTATGTCAAACTTTGTACCGAATTTACAATTCTTAGTTTTGAATACTTAAAATTTTATGAATTTTCAACTGCAAAATAACTTCAAATTTTCGCAATTTTTACATATTTCGTATAAATTGGAACTTTGAGCACTTATAAAAAAAAATTGTGACTTACGATTTTGGATTTTTTTTTATCAGTTATGGAACAACTTATAAGAAACCTTGTATTAAATTTTCAAGATTTTCTGGCAAAAAAAAAAAATTTTATCGTTATTTTAAAAAAAAATACTTAAAAAAATTGAAAATTTCAATTGTCTATAATTAGCTCAATAAAAGTCAAAATACTTTGAAAATTTAACGGTGTATAGAGAACGCTAATCTTAACATTTGGTGAAAATTTCAAGTATTTACATCGATTAGTTTTTGAGTTATAGCAAAATAAAAAATTTGATTTTGTCGAAAACTGGTTTTGCGTAAAATATACCGTTTTTCCCTCATTTTTTAAGGGTTTTTCCCGGCGCGTTAAAAAAATATTGAAAATTTTTAACTTTTGACCCCCCAAAGTACCAACTAGATTCAATTTCCTTTCAGAAAAGTTGCTATATAAGGCAATCGAAGCATTTTTACTGCCCCAAATCGTGTCGACAGACACAAAAATAAAAAAAAAAATAAAAAAAAAAAAAAAAAAAAAAACACACATCATTGTAAAATCAATACATTCTTCACTCCGTTCAGAATCTAAAAATATATAATACAGAAATTATACTTAATAATTTTAATAAAATAATTTTAGGAGTTTGATTTGTTTACATCTTAAATTTTTAATCAAATTACGGGGACGAAACTAATTTTTTAACTTCAGCATGATAATAAACAGTTTTATCAACTATTATAATTTATATTTCGTTTAAAATGTATTACTAACGCCCTTTGCACGCCTTCGCCATACAAGCCAACGAATAAGTATCAACACATAGCAACATATCTAGATCAGTATTTTTAATTTAATTGAAAACTTTAATTTTAAGGAAACATATTTAACTTTATACGAGTTTTTCCAAAAAAAAAAAAAAGTGTAAGGGTATTAGAGGTGATAAACTTTAATTTAATTTCAATAACAATAGTAATGACTACATATTTATGGTGGTTTTATACTGAGTTTAAAAAATATTTTATAAATATAAAAAAAAAGGAATTAGTAGAAGTGTTCACCCCTTGGAATTGAATGTTTTGACTTTTTTTTTTTGCCTTTCAAAATTTTTCAAAGTTCTAACGCTCCTTTGAGACTAAAATGCCTCCTGTTGCTGTTTTCTATGTGGACCACTAGTCTACATGATCTTAAAATGCAAGCAATAACTATACTTACTTTTTAAATATCATTATAATGTGTTTCATAATAATACTTTCAACCAGCCCTAATCGTCTAAAATTTGTCATCTCTTCATATGCAAATCTCCGTGATAGTGGGAAAATAAGCATTATCTGAAAAGATAATGATGTGCAGTTCTTCTAAAAAACTAGTGTCTTTTCCCATTCAAATAAATGAACTATTTCAGTATTCTAGATACTTCTCATTAATGATTTTCCACGTCTAGTATCTCGCAAAAGGTCATAGATATTTGGTTACTACATTACGTATTCTTGTTCTCAGATGGAAATAATATTTTTTTATTAAATAAAATAACAATACTAATTGCTGAGTGATTAAAATAGCCACACATAATAATTAGTTACTATCAAAGGTAGCATACAATAATAATCTTATACCAACGTCAATCTCCAGGTGCTTGTGTTAAGATGAACGTTACGCCAGTTTTCGATCCAACTCGTATTGATTTTGATGAAGAAATACATTGTTTTTTATGTTTAAAAGTAATTCATAAATCACGTAATTAATACGTAATTAAATGAGTAATATTTGTTAAGACTGGTGATTGATATATTGTTTTCATTGTAAATGAAAAACTGGAATTGAAATAGGTACTACTGATCAGATAGTAGAAACATCTTAATTGGTGAATACCTAAATTTTTATTGTTCTGTGTTGGCCTTCAGATAAAGACGCTCGTTTTAACTTGTTCATTTTTCTTCGTAGAGTAAAAATGCGTACCTACAGATAATCACATTAGGAAATTATTAATTCATAACTGCTTCAAAAAATGTAATATATATTTTTAACGCATCTAATTGAAACGCAAAGTTGTAATTAGATATTAATTATAACATAAATATTTATTCCTGCATAAATATCTTCATGTGCACAAAGATTACACTTGCAATAAACATTAAAATGTTGCCTTCACAGAGTACCTTATATTTACCATTGAGTAACTCAATATGACCTTGTTTATTGTATTTCGTTGTTAAACATTGTTATATAAATACTAATAATTTTGTTATTCGTATAAAAACATAATTATTTGAAAAAAAATTTGTTTTTAATGGTTGTGAAAAATATTGATAAATCAAAAGATAGTCATTTTTTAGTACCAATTCGCATTTGAAAACAATACCAAACTGATTAATATTCACATAACGTTTTTTGAAATGTTTTCCAGGTATATATCCAGGTATATATCGCCGTGACGTCATAAATAGAATAACAGAATAATTGGAAGTTATTTTCGGAGATTCCATTAAAGAAATAGATATATGAGCTATTTGACTTTGGTTTAAACAGGGTACCTAGTTAGTATATAAATGATTAATATTTTGAAATGAAACATACATTTAAATACCAATTACCAAATACAATATTTATGTATGAAAACTTTAAAAAAAATTGTTTTTCACTATTTTATTCGATTGAATGATTATCTGAGTCAAGATTACTATGTTTCACAAGTGTAATATTGTATATTTTAAACCATAAATTGACTGATGTCATATTTTGCCTACAGAAAATGTAACTTTTTTCATACATAAATTTTAATTTCGCCATAATTTAGTTTTGAAATCTAGAATGTCATTTTTTCAATCTATTATGAAAAATATAGTAAACAGCGATCTTTCCGATTATTGGAAATTTAATTTTAATTGAGACATAATCAATGATGAACATGACATATCCTTAATAACCATACTTAGGAGCAGAATTTCTATTAGGTATGTGGTTTTTAATAATCCGGCAATGAATACACAGACAATGTAGGGTGATATGATACCTTGTACAATTGAATCAAAATATAAAAACACGTAGTAACTCGTCTGTTAGATCGACAAACGCACAAAATAATGATGGTGTTTAACTAATTTAGGGAGTAAGTGAAAAATTTTCTCAAACTTCGATATTACAATATATTAGATAAAAAAATGCAATCTATAGACAATGAAAAAAATGTTCTTTGACTTCATCCTTATCCCACGCATTGATAGAAATTAATAATAAAAATGAATTAGAATTTAAGGTGTAATTAAGAGTTTTAAATTATTAACCAATAGTATGCATAACACAATGTAGCATTTAACTGTATTGGATGTGTACTGTGTCCTACCTAGAGTCCAGGTAATATAGTATACAAAATTAGGCGAAAAATACTAATTTTTGTTTATATTCTTTGAGTCTACATACCATATTTAATGCTAACATAAGAAAAAATTGTACTGTATTCTATAAACAAGCAAATCATGGATCTTATGTTACAAAAGTTAATATAATTACGCTCTATAACACAATATGCACCAACTCAAAATGAATGTGTATTTTTAAAAAAAATTTTTTTAAGGGAGGTGAGGATATACGGTTATACACATGTTATAAAAGTAACAACATTTTTAAATTTTTGTTTTAAAAATGAATAAAACATAATTATTTATCATAACTTCATAATAAATCATAAAAATAATCAACGTTAACACTTTAAACAAAAAACATAGTAGAACTCCATAAACCTCATTCAATATGCGACTGTTTTTAATATATTAAATAAGTACATTTACTATGTAATATAAATAATATTAATGTTACAATAGGTGCCTAATTATAAAAATAAATAAATAATTTATTAAAATCATTTGTTTATTATTTACAGTATTTCCAAAAAAAAAAAACAAAAAGTTGATCTTTTTTATTTTAAAACTAGATTTTTTACTATATAAATATTAACAATAAATACTAATTAGTACATTGAGTCCTTAAATAAAAAATATGACCACAATTATAAAGACCTTCTTATATAATGATGTAAATTAATTATATTACATAAATACAACCCCAGCTAAAGACCTCAAGAATTCCCTTTTATGTATAATTAATGAATCTTTATTTAACCTCTAGAATAAAAATGAAAAAAAATACCGTTATGATTATGTTGGTCACTGTAATATTTTATATATTAAACAATTAATGCGTATTAGGTAGTATAATATATAAACACAGTCAGTTATTTACAAATGAAAAATAAATATAATAATAGATGTACCTATTTGTTGTACTCATATATTGTAAATGTTATGATTTACGAAACATGGTAAAAAGATAAATGTATATAAATATTTAATATAACATGGTAAAGTCAGAAGACTATTTAAATAATCTGGATGGCTGAGCTAAAGACTACTGAATCTATGCAAGTATTGAAAAGGTACGTAAAAAAATAACAAATGAAACCATACCCGTATAGTAAAAATTTTTTTTTGGAAAAACTTCACAAGGTTTACAGTCTAATCAATTAATAACTTGCCCTAGAAAATATAACCATCGAGATCGATTATTATTATAAAATATGTTGTATTTAAAAAACGTTTACATTACAATAAAACACTGACCGTGTATTATTTGAAATCATAGCATGATAATGTCAATCAGAAATTTAATGCTGCTTGATTTATGTTTATGCGTGTAGTGTGACCGAAAAGAACATTTTCCAAGGTGGAAATGTTTATTATCGCATTGAATTGAAAAGGAAATTGTTAACGTCGAACATCCAGCCACTGTCTTGTATACAGTAGGAGGGAATTCCCAAAAAAAAAATAATAATAAATAAATAAATAAATATTTAATATTCGTTGCGGTTCGACTAGCACACTAATTAGACCCCGTCGCATGACGTCACGCGCCAACGTCATACTCACTTCTTTCTTACAGATCTGTGATACCTATATAACGGCCAACCATTCTGGTTCCGACAACAATTCGTTTCTGAAGTCCATACGAAGTTTATATCATTTTACAAGAATAAAAAAATAACAAAATGTTCAAACTTCTCGTAGCAGTCGTCTGTTGCATCGCAACTACAATGATCGTTGCCCAGGGAGCACCGGCTGCATACACTACGAAATATGACAACGTAAATATCGACGAGATTTTGAACAACGACCGTTTGGTCAATAGCTACTTCAAGTGTCTCATGGAAACTGGAAAATGCACTCCTGAAGGCGAAGAGATCAAACGTGAGTATTTCTTAACTTGATGGAAAAGGATACGAATTATTTGGCAAAGTTGAATTTGTTTTGTTTTGTTTTTTTTCATAATTTTACATTATTTCATCGATTTAAATATGCTTTATTCAGCATCATACAATTTTTCAGAAGAAATTAAAAAAGAAAATCATGGCCCGATTTTTCATTTTATTCTTCGGTCCAATAAAACCTTCATAACATATTTTGTACGTATGTACGAAAAATGTATTTTGCCCTTTACCATTGGAACCAAAACAAAGCCTCCAAGTACTCAAAGTACTTAAAAATATATTCATAATATTAATGAAAAATACATTATATCGTCATTATATTCTTAAACTAAAATATTAAGAAATTAGGTATTTTAATTTTTCAATTATTTTCAGGCTCTAAATAATATAAATAGTTCAAACAAAACACTTGATATTTTTATTAAACGAAATCGTTATTTCATTAGTTATAAAATAAAGGAGTATTCATTTATTTATTTAATATCTATTAACTTCATAAAATTACAAAGCCATATAAAAACATTTATACATTTTTTTTTTTTTTTCACATTTTACTAATATAATATCAATTTGATCTACATCAGTATTTTTTAATTAAAAAAATCCCAATGCTACGATTGCTCACATTTTATAAATTTGACTGATTAAAATATGATATACATAGGTAGACAATTAGCTATTAAGTAATATGAAAAATTGTGATATTTTGGCTTGATGGGTAGACAATGACTACTATAAAAAAATTTTTTTTCTGGATTGGGGAATTGTTTAAATAATTCATCACATAATGAAGTATTTTCATCTAATAATATAAATTCTGTGTCAAAGCTATTTTTAATTTCAAATATGGTTTTGGCTTAACTCAAAAGCATTTATCTTGTCGTTGGTCTTTTTTATTTTTTATGGTTATAGTTAACACTAATTTATACACTTGGGTTCATACTTCATATCGATAACAGTCATTTTGCGTATTAGTTTTCTTCGAATAAAGAAGTTTATTTTTGTTTTTTGCTTAATTTTATGTTATCATTAAATTCATTATTTTGATAATTAGATTTGTATAATACGTGAAAGCAATCTTCACTCACGGGAAATAGATTTATTTATTGGAAAATCTAAGTTTAATATTCTTCGGATTAACAAAATTTTGTTAACTTTTGTCAAAATTCGTTGCCAACTATCTCCCATCAATCTGATAGGTAGATATTTATTGCACAGTATATAATATACATTAAATTACTAATAATGTTTTCAGTAGGTCACACAAAAAAAAAAAATTATTTTATAATTCCGACTGATTGTTCTAACCTCAATTGCTTTAAAATGTATGTATCTTTAAACTTGCGATCCGAATGAAACTTTGTAGGTGATTATTATTTCTGAAAAAACATAGAATAATTTTTACGTACTATATTTGATCACAAGAAAAGTTATTTACAGGCGTGGGAGTTAAAGTTCTAAATGCAGCATTTGCAAATACATTCCAATATATGCCTCCTGAATTAATGGGCACTATAACTGAAATGCACGGGGCCATTAACCAGGCGTATCAAAAAGAAGTCGATCAATTAACGAAAAATAATTGAATTAATACAACATTTGTCATTTATACATATAATAACAATTTATTTTCATTTTGTTCATTTTATTAATTATTTGTCTAAAACACTTTCAATTGATTTTAATTAATAAATCTATTCTATAGTAGATAAAAATACTGGACGTGATATTTTCTGTTCATATATCATTCTGATTTTGTTTCGTATGCAGGTAAAAACGTATAAATTATATTTTTAAAGTTCAGTCAAAAGAAGTTTAGTAAAAAATCAAAGTTTTCAGTACGATTAGTGATATGTTTGAAAATTCGTTGTAAACAGATACCTTAATAAAATTATGTTTTTTAAGATTTATGGGTTCAGAGTAAATTAAAAAATATATAGCCAATAATATAAACTCTTGAAAATATATTTTTTTTTTGATTTCAATGATGTGTAAAAATGTAATAACTCTTAATTATCGAGTGTTTTATATTACAATGAATAAAAATGATTGAAACTAATCTGTATCTACTAAAAAAAATAAACATAAATTATTAGAACCAAAATATACGAAAACATCGAAATATCATAATATGACTTAACCCCTTTTAACCACGCATCGAAAAATTATTTATTGTGTTTGCTGTTTACGATACATTGAGTATTTTTTTTCTAATATATAGATGCACATCAACTTTTAAAGTTTTTCTGCAAATGCTGCCTATTTAAATTTATTGATTGTATAGATGTGTATTTAAAACATAGATCAAATTCATAATATTTGGTATATTTGTGTGTTTTATAGGTTGGCTACCAGAAGCAATAGAAAATAAATGCGCCAACTGCTCAGAAAAGCAAAAAGAAGGTTCTGAAAAAATCATCAAGTTTTTGTATGAAAAGAAAAATGATTTGTGGAAAAAACTGGAAGAAAAATATGATCCCAAGGGAATTTACAAACAGCGTTACATGGAAGAAGCAAAAAAATTGAACATTGATGTTTAATTCGAAAATCAAATTTTATATTAATCAAAAGAATGGTCACAACATAGTTGTACATTATTAAATAAATAGTACAATTTTGTCATGACAATGTAATAAATACCATTTTTAATTTTTTACTTTCTTTATACATTCTATCAAACATTTTTTTTTTTTTTATAAAATACAATATCTTTACGTTTTTATAAAAATATATAATTGAGTTTACAATCAAATTAATGTATTATACTTTTTCCCCTTGTCATTTCCGTTTTGAAAATTGATTTTTTGATATTAATTATGTCAACGACACTCAATTTTCCAGTGAACTTTTATGCTTATATATATATTTATAATTAGGAATGTAAATAATATTTATGTTTGATGACAGTGTGAAAAAACCCTTTGTATAAAAATAAAAAACTGTTCAGAAGTCATAGACCAAAAATGTTGATTAGCTTCCAACTAGTAATTTCAATTGTAAAAACAATTTAGAAATAACCAAAAATAAATAGAATTTACTGAATATACATTTGGTTTTATAACAAACTAGCTGAAATCAGCCACACATTACTGTGGCTCAGTCTGATATTATTTTTGGGGAAGCATATAAAAGTATTCTAGTAAATATAATGCATTTCTATTGATAGATTTCACTGTATATCACTTTGATGTTTTTTTATGTATTTATTTACCTCTGAAAATATAAATATGAATAATCTGTATGCAATCTAGAACCAAAAATATCTAAAAGTTGATTTTCGGGTGTGATAGTGGAGCTATCGAAGATAACTTTCAATAGTTTCAAACTTTCTTCAGACAACGCAGATCATTTTACATAAAACCACGTATAAATCAGTCAAGCAGTTTTTGAATTTCGCGGTTATAAACAAACAGACGAATTTTTGTGTGTAAAAGATAAGATTTGGTTTTCATTGTACTTACTTTAAAAATAACATTGTTAACCAACTGTAATATTTTATAATAGTGTTGTACAGATTTTATGTGATGTAGCTACTCACAAAATATTTGAAAAACTTTGAAAGAACTAGACAAATAAATTTTGTAATAATTTTCTAATATCTATATAATGTATCGTAAACAAGATTCTCATTAAAGATATTTTAGCTATTAAACTATTAACTCAATAAATAATATTGCTAGAAACTTGAAACTTCCATCATAAATCAATAACATACTTTCGTAAATTTGGTAAAATGTTCAAAAATGTTAATCACTTTTTGATTAAATATTGGATTGTTTTATAACTGTGTTTTTAACATATTAAAATATTTTTTTATAAATGGTAAGATAAAATTTAATATGACTTCACCTATACTCTTTACTAAAATAAATTGAAAAAATTTAAAAAACGTCAGTCAGGATGTTTTCTTTCTTTAAAAGCATTTAATTAAAATTTTATCGGAATGACCGTTTTTACATTTGATTTCTAATTTAAACGTTTTTAAAAATAATTGGTCAATTCAATTTGTATGCAACTTAGAACTTAGAACTTAGAAATAGAAACATATTTTTCGAATCTTATGCTAAAAAAAATGTCTATCAGACAAAAATTTAAAAATGTGTGTATAAAGTTTTGATCACAAAAAAAATCGTCAATAATTAGATTAAAAATGGTAAAATGTGTTAATGCATGGTATATATTACATTAAAGCAAAGGCTCTAAGTTGTTTAACGATAGCAATTATTTTATACATTTTTTTGATCAAAATAATTGGTTAAACTTATTCTTATGTTTGGTTATATATCAAGCCAATTTCTTAGTTTATTTTTAATTGTAGTCACTGTAGAAAATCAAATTTTGACGATGATTATTATCATAATAAACTCATATCACTAACTATCTATTTTATGTATTGGAGTCCCTAAATAATTTGTTGGGAACCACCCAGTTGAGGATCACTGGTCTTGATTATATAATGTTCCAAATTGTATAGCAATCATCGAAGCTTCATAGTTCCCTCATAATTTTAAGCAACATAATAACGACTTACAGTTCATATAGTACAGTTAGAGATTACAATCCCGGGATACCTTACTTAACCGACTACTTTTAGGTACCGAATATACCGGGCCCAGTATAAATAACCCCGGATTCTCGGGACTATGTAACAGCGACTCTATAATTTCATTCCCCGGTTATTAATGCCGATTAACGTGTTTATAAGATAAAATTATATTATGTTATAAGTTATGACTTATGAGATTATATTTACGACCGATCGGTATACGTATGAACAAATTAGTATATTACGCTGTTCTCTGAACACATTCAATACGTAGCACTACAGTTAAATCGACTCATAGGTCTTTTTTTGTATGTTTTTTAACTGTGAATATTTAACTTGAATATTTTAATCATAAAATGTCACACTCACGTGATACTGTTTTTATTAAACACAAAACAAATTTGGATACATCATCGGCGTAGAGTCATTTCCTGATCGTAAACGATGGAAAAATTGCGCGATGTAAACGATGTCCAGCTGTATTGAAGACGTTGGGAGGATCAACAAAAGGTTTACATTCCCATTTATCATCAATACATAATTTTAAAGTTTTATCTGAAGGTAATCGTTCATTAACTGGGAATTGATGTGGAGAACCGTTAGAAGAAAATTAGACACCACCAGCTAAATGAAAGTTTGTTGAATATTTTATTAAGAGTGATATACATACACTGGATCATTTTTTGGCTCGAATGACAGCTTTGGATGGTTTCTCATTTACAGGATCGTCATGATAACTATGATCAAATTACATATTTAAAAGATTTATCTTCAATCCCTAAAAATGATTTTATCAAAAAACAAATAATAAAATTAATTAAAAGGTTACATAATCCTATTTTAATCCTGATTAAGAAGAACACCATTGTTTTGAACAAACAATAAGTGAATCTTACACACACTCAAGATAAGTTGGAGCTTAAATAGGAAAAAGTAAAAGAACAATTGATCCTCAAACACAAAAAGAAACTGATTTGATTAAAATTATCAAAAAAAGAAATGAATCTGTTTAAAAATGGAGAAACTCGCGGGCATCATTTAGAGCTAGAATTTAAGTATTTAATGTCTATTCCTCCTACTAGTATCGAGTCAGAACGTGCATTTTCAGCAGCAGTCTATATTGGAAATAAGTTGAGTAGCAGACTGGGAGATGGAAAATTAGACGCTCAACTATTCCTGCGTTCATATTTTCAAAATCAGTAGAACATTTAATTCTAATGTATAATACTAATAAAAACTATAATAATTAAAATAATTAAATAAAATAAAAATGTGCATAATTCTTTTAGATATTTTTTTACCAAATTTCGGGATAATCTCGGGATCTCGGAATTAAAAGCAAAATATCTCGAAATCCCGGAATCGTAAAATAGGGCCGGGATTGTAAACACTAAGTACTATATACATACTTACAGCAGATTGGTTTTAGACCATATTATAATCGATCGTCAATGATTGCATAACTTTAATAGCTACAGTGATCAACGTTTGCACTAAGGATTAACTTATATAATTACTCTGAAAATTGAATAAAATGTTTTTATTGGACACTTTATAAACTCTTAAGTTATTAATTAAGTTTCATTCAGAATCGTTTTCCAAAAACAATGATTTCTCATTGATTTCAAATTTCAAATAATATTATTTTACACATCTGGTTCGACAATCGTAAATATGTTTCATCTAAGGTTCTCTACACCCAACACTATTATCTTGCTAGAAGATTGAAGAATACCAATGATTCGAAGTATATTTAGAATTTTAATTTAGAAATACTTTTGTGATGGAAAGGACCGTTTTGAATAAATAATATAAATTTTTAAACTGACTGTGGATTCAGATTTTTTATCATGTTTGAAACGTATGTATGATGTTTTTTTAAATATGTTTTCCTCGTAGTAAAGAGGGTAAAGCGTAAAAAATCACAGTCACATTGAAATACGTCGTCAGAAATCGGTAGTACCAATCTGCCTGTTATGATAAATAATCATGATGTCCAACTCTAGCCGTGACGTTGATTATTTAGTTGATGAATTAATATATATTGCTGTCGTAGTTGGATAATTTAACATAAATTATAAACAAACTTGGGTATAATTATACATTCTTATTCTTCATTCATGTACCTAAATATGTTGGGGAAAAAAATAAACAACTAATATCGATAATATGTATCGATATATTATTTATGCCTCATGAATGATGAATGCAGTTTTGTACTTATAAAACAACTTTACTATGATAATAAAAACACACAGGAAATAAATTCCTCAAAATTTCCCGTTTTAATAGTTAAATGTTTAGAAATAATAAGCGTAAATATGACCTTTAGATGCGCCATGAGTGTTGAAAAATAACTATAATTTATTAGGAGTAATTGATGGTTGTAACCTAACCACTGTAAACTAAATACGTTGAGCTAAAAAATCATGATGATACAAAAATATGATATATATAGGTGTATAGGTTTACATACAAAAATAATTAAATATTTTTGTGAAATAGGTAATTGATATTATACAATATTTTCAATAATGTGAATAGATCAAAGAAAAAAAACATTTCATGTAATAATGAAAATCAATTTGTTTCTTTAACTAATACACATATTGAAAAAAAAATTGTAAAATTGTAAATTTCTTTCTATGAACAACGATTACTCATTTACTATGGTGTAATGTTTTACCAACCGATGTAGTAGTTGAGGTTAATTTTATATAACGTGGTAATAACCGTGGGTATATTTAAGCTGCAATGTATGGTCCATATAGATATTTTTGTTTTGTATGACTTCTACCTTTAGTCTCATATTTGACGTGATTAATAATTTTTATAAAATCTCTATAAATAATAAATGTAAAAATTTTAAAAAACGTGGCTATAATATTCTGATGATAGCACTTTAACAGAAAATTCTCATTATTACGTATGCAAATGGTGACGGTGCCCAACCCATCGTTATAGTAAATTTTTAATGCATTTTCAAGGGTTCGTGATTTATTTCCTGTCAATCAATTGTAGAAGAAACAAGTTGAGTATTTGAAAACTATGTTAGAATAAGAGGAGGAAGTAATAATAAAACATACAATGCCAAGTGTGTGATACCCGTTATGTAATAACAGTACTTAGTACCCCAGATATTCTACGATTTGACAATGTACAATTAACGAGTGTATGTTATGCAAGCATTATATTACTATTCAATTATTGTTGTACCACAATTGATCCATGTTTAGTTTATTAGTATTAAGTAATAATAGAAGTTTATAATTACAAGTGCTTCTTCATAAATGGCTGAAAACATATTCATAAATCATGATCCATAGTTATACGCACCTGCTCAAAAATAGCTACGTCCAGATCACAAGCTTTTTTTATCTTATCTTAAATATTGTAAATTTGTAACGATTATGATTGTCAAACAGGACATTTTTACTTACTTCATACTTGTAATTTTTTTATTAAATGTTAACAAAAACTAATATTGACGTACTTGCTAAAAATATACATACTAATTTATATTTCATTAGATTACGTCTATTATTTGAAATAACTCAAGCGATTCAACATATGTTTATATCATATTAATTTACGTGTTTATAATAATATAACCAGTTAATTAGTCTGGATTTGAAGCATGCTGATTTTATCTTGTGTGTTTTATTGTTTACGCACTTGGTCATTTTTTATAAGAATAATAATATTTTATAAAATAATTACCGTTTAAAATTAATGGATGTCCTTAAATAATATTTCGTAAAAATTTACACTACTAAAGTTGGAAAATTTTATAGCTCAAGGCAAATGTAATTTTTAAAAATATTTAGATTTAAAAACAAAAACAAAGATTAAAAACATTTAATTTAATTAAACTTCAAAAAGGTACTTGTCAGAGTCATTCTTAACACCATACTAAATAAATACACTACACCTATAATATACACAATCTAGTAAAATATTAAAAAATGAGTAAATCGGTCAAGGAATCTTACGGAAAATTCGTTTTAGATACGCCATATGAATACGTCAAGGATTTTAATTTTATTTAATTTCGTTCTCGATTGTTTTGTGAAACATGCATAAACTGTATGTGTAACAATTAGCTGGTCCGTTACATATTTTAATGCACTTTGAAAATTTATAGAATGTCTAGAAAATATGTATTAGTTAATATTGTGACACGAATAATATACCAGCGTGCATTATTTTTGATATATTTTTTTGAACGTTTGAAGCGTATAAGCCGAGTCTCGGTAAATCAGTTCCGCATTGATTCTATCCTCAATGAACTATGAAAATCCAGTGTAAAAAGAGGTCACTTCCGGACGAATCAGCAACGTTTAAATACACCGACTTGTCAACAGATCTCATAGTTAATCTTGATCGCAAGTACTCAGCAATCAAATTTACTATTGTTTTAAATTATTTTTATCGGATTGTGGTGAATTAGAGTTTTAACGACCATGTTAGGACTGTATTATAATGCGGTTTTAATATGCGTCATATCAACGGCAATATGTGGTCCGATGCCTCAACACTTATTCGAAGATGGGCCATTTCAGAACCAACAAAAACATGCAATCGACTTCTTCTCTACTAGACTGGTAGGAAATCCAAAAGTTCGTAGAAACTACCTTAATTGTTTTTTAGATAATGGACCTTGCAGTCCAGAAGCTAAAAATATCAAACGTAAGTATTGAATAATAGGATTGGTTTAATAATTTAAATAATAAAATTTTAAAACTTTTTCTGTAATGTTGGGTATGGATGTAGACAGCATTAGTTACATACTTATATCTAATACCCATATATTAAAGATTACCCAAAATAAACTAGAATAAAATTAGTTCAGAGTTAAGTAATGCAATGTTATCGTTCGAACAATTAAATTAAAGATTTATACTTTTTAGTATATTTAATTTAATTTATTTATATAATTAGATAATTGTTTTTAATATGATATTATTGTAGTAAACAATTAGGTAATTCAAGTATAATTTAAAAATAATAACGATATTAAGCAATTTTAGTTAAAAATTAGATAAATCTGTTTCATAAACATAAACTATTACATGGTCTTAAATTACAATTTAGATTAAAAATCACAAAATAAATTATACATTTTTCCACAAAAACAAATTTGAATTTCTAAATTTCATCAATAACATTAATAACCACAAAAATGAATAAATGACCAAAATAAGTAAAGTCAAATGTTAATAAGATATGTAGTTAAAATTATGCCGTGTTAGTAAAACTAAGGTAAACAAAATACTTTCACACAAATTAAATATTATTTAAAAATTAAAAACCCAAACATACAAAATCTAGTGTTGACATTATTTCAAGGATTTTTCTTCGTTAAATTGTTGTTAAAATTTGTCTGTAACTCCAGTGACATTATTTTATAAATTAATATGATACAATTTATAAAAAAATCTATTAACAAAGGATAAAATAAAAAAAATAAAAAACTTTAAATCTAATACGTATGTTCAGAATATTTTTTTTAATTCAAGTTTTTCGTACGTATAAAAATAATAATTAAATACATTTTTAATCATACATGGAAGATTCAATTATGTTATAAATACATTTTCGGCAGTGTCGTTGATTGAAAATTAGTTTTATGGAGTCTGTAATAATTGGTGCAATTGCTTCAGTTTTTGGATATATTGGCACGTCGTGTAATTTTCACATTATAAGTTCACGGTTTTAAACATATATTTATTGACCGTACACAATTATATATTACACAGTGTGTCCTACGAGGATTTGAAAATTTTGATATCTCCCGAAATTACGAAAATAATCGAATTATGTTTTGTTTAGAAGACTCATAAAGCTCAAAACTACAAATAGTTCATGTTTTATTCATTTGAATGTTTTAGTAAACAATAAAAAAATGATTAAAAAAAAAAATAAGTTTTCAAAAAATTTAAAAACTTATCCTAACCTAACCATTGTATAAAGTTTATTTTTCTGAAAATGTAACGTCCCAAATTTAAATCTTGTTTAACTTAATGATTTTCAATATTATTTCTTCAGTTTTCAGAAAAATTATGTATTTTATTTTATACTTTATTATATTTTAAAACTATTATGTTCTAATCTCATTTTCTGATAATTTGCTCTCAACTTATAACTCTTCTAATTTGTTGACTGATAAAAATTATCATGACAAATTACGATATGTTAATATCTAATAATTATCGTACTATAATTGTAATATTAAAGAATACTTCATTTTTCTAAAAACTAAAAAAAATATTAAAAATCATTAAGTTAGTGAAAATCAAAAGTTGGAACGTCTTAATTTTCAGAAAAATAAATTCTATAAAATGGAAATATTCAAATTTTTCGAAAATGAAAAAAAAAATTAATAAAATGATATTACCCACACATTGCAAAACAAATAAATGGAATTAAATATTACCTTATACTTACTATAATTCTTTACTTACGCACTAAACATAAACGAAAATACATTTATCACAAGAATGTGAAAAGCTAGGATAATGAAAAGAAAGATAGAAAAATAAAATGTAGAACTGATTTGATTAAGGGAATATTTTTGGAAGGGTCTTATACTAAGCCAAATAAAGTAAGGTGAGTTCTCCAGATCCAAATATTATTTGATTTTTAAAATTTTAAAATATAGTGAGGAAATTAATCTATTCAAGAAATTAACCAAATACTGATGATTTCAACAAGATTAGAATACTATACGTTTGGTTTATAAATTAGTACTAACTATTTGACAACTGGTTACATATATTATTGTGGTTTTAATAACATATACCTCCTTTCTTATATCCTCATCTACACACATTTAAATAATGTATTAGATATGATAATAATATTTTTTGAATAAATATCGAAAATCAATTTATTATGTAAATAAAAACATACAAATTGAAGTTAAAGGTATAGATAGGTCTTTTCAACTGAATTATAACTAACTTTATTAAACATTAATTTTGTCATAGCAGGTATGGTTCCTGATGCCATAAAAAATGAATGTGAACATTGTACGGAGCTACAAAAAAAAGTAATTGAAAAGATGATGTGTTACTTGAATAATCACCAACCTGATATACTAAAACAAGTAGCTGCCAAATTTGATCCTAATGGAGAATACATGAAACAATATATTAACAAGATAGAAAATGATCAGTTCTTGAATCCACAACTGCAAAATACTCCAAAAAATCAATTTCAGCCACAGCCACAACAGCCACAAGAAAAAGATCAAAATCAACAACGACCACATCTAAACCAACCAGACCAAGGTCAAAACCAACCAGACCAAGATCAAAATAAAAATCATCATTCCCAACCAGATAATCAACAACCACATCAAAACCATCAACAACCACAAAATCCACAAAATCCACAACAACAACAGCCCCAAAATCCACATCAACAACAGCCACAAAACCCTCATCAACAACAGCCACAAAACCCACATCAACAACAGCCACAAAACCCACACCATCACCAACATCCACACCAGCCCCCACAAAATCAACAACCACAAAACCCACATCAACAACAGCCACAAAACCCACATCAACAACAGCCACAAAACCCACACCATCACCACCATCCACAACAGCCCCCACAAAATCAACAACCACAACAACATTAATGAAATATTCACAAACATGAATATAATGTAGCAACAGCACTTAAAACATTCAAAAAAAGTACAAATATTTGCATTTTTATTGCATAGGTATTAGTAGAGTACATGATAGTCATATTTACTAATTTAACAAAACTATTGTAAATTAAACAAACGAACAAAAATAAAAATAAAACAAAGGAAAGAATGATATATTTAGTTTTAAATTCTTTACAAATTTTAAGTATAAATTTAGAATTAAAGAAATTCAATATATATTTATAAGTATAAATGAAAAAAAATGTATAAAAAATATTGTATATTATTTAAAATAAATTATTACTGTACATAAATGTATTTAATATTTATTAATATTTCTCTTAGCCTCTTTACTAATTTATCTCTATAGATCAGATAAATATAATAGTACTCTAAAGGTTTGTTTTACTTTTTTCTTTATATTGTTTACAAACATAAAAAAAAAACTATGGAAAAATTAAGTAAAACTTAAAATATCATGTAAACAAGACTTGCAATGATTTAATTTTAGTTATTTAGTCATATCTCCAAAAATAAAGTTACAATAAACTTAAAATTTTCACTATAGGTCACTAAAACATAGTTGATATACATGATGAAAGTTTTTAAATAAATTGATAACTTTTAGGCAAAATTATAACATTGAAAATATCTCATTTTAGATTATGAATGAAGTGAAGGTTTTTTAGTTGATTTTACAATGATTTTATTTTATTTTTTATGTGAAGACTTTTTCAGGAAGTAATAAAGCTCCAAAAGTTTCATCCAGCAATTCAATTGATCAGAAATTTTACTTAGCTGGTTTTACTAAACGAGTCATTTTTCTCTATTTTGGATAGTATTTCTAGGTGAGCGGAAACACTGCCAAAAAAACCAAGTAAAACCAGTAAAATTTGTCGTCAATGACACTTTCATTGCATTGATTTTAGCTACGTTGTCATAACTCAGAAAGTAATGTTGTTAGAAACATGAAAATTTCACCATATATTAATGGCTTATTGCAGTATATTTTCCAAATGTTTCAAAAAAAAATTGACAACTTTTAAGTTAAAAAAATAACATGAAAAATACCTTGTTTTAATAAAGTTTATCTTTAATAACATTTTTAATATTTAACAAATAGTTCTGACAATTTAATATGACTCTACTTACATATTTCACTTACTATACTGGAAACGTTTTAAAAATAGAACTTAGGATTTTTAAGCTTTTAAGCAAATTATTAAACAATTTTTACGGAATTGACTGTTTTTTGACTGATTTTCAACATTCAATGTTTATAAAAATATGTAAGACCATTAATTCATTATGAACCTCTGGATACAAAATGATAGTACAACATATTTTAAATCTTTTTGTGAAAAAAAAATATTTTCTTTCGTCAGAAAAAATGTTAAAATGGTTTTGATAAAAAAAAACCTTTAGACCATTCAACTTATAATGGTTAAATATATGAACGCTATATTTTACACTGGAGCTTTGCTCAGAATCTTTTAGCTAAAGAAATAATTTATCGTTCCGTTAAAAATCAAATACATCCATCACCATTACCTTGTATAAGGAGCGAAGAATACCCCAGGTTCAGAGTACGGATTACTTAAAAATTATCTTATGATTAACATTTTAAAATGATATTGAGACAACAGAATTTTGAGCATAATGAGGAAAATATAATTTTTTTAATAACTAACTGAAACTAAAAACATATTAGTTTATTACTGAAAATGTGAGATAATATGCATCAAACCATTGTTAATATTTATATACAAACATATATATATATATATATATATATATATTTATATATATATATATATATATATATAATGTATAATATCTGCTATTATACCTATACTTAACTATGAACCTCAATGTGCTTGATTGTTGGTTTTTACCACGTTATTACCACTTTTTTTATGGTCATATAACCACGACACCTATAACAATGCAATCTACGTAATTATAATCGTTACGGAAAAAGAGTTAGAAAAAGAGTTTTTTTTTAAAGTTTGTGACAAACTATAATTAAATTCTCCATATATGAATAAATATTATTTATAAATGTATAATAAACATGAACTAAACAAAGCATTCTAAACATGTAAGATTAAACGTATTGTTATTTTAGATTCTGAGTGAAGCGAAGGATCTTATGGTTTTACAATGATGTTTATTTTTTATTTATTTTTTTTTTTTTTCTGTAAACACTTTTTCGTATAGAAATCCTTGTCCAAAAGTTTCGTCCAGCAACTTTTTAGATTCGAAATTGAACTGAGATGGTACTTTAGAGAGGTCATTTTTCCAAAATCTCCATAATTTTTCCAGTAATCAAGAATAACGATCGAAAAACTGAGTAAAAACGGTAAAATCGGTAAAAATCCGCCGTAAACGAGATTTTCACTGTTCAGATTTTAGGTATTTAGTCATAAATCGAAAAGTATTGAAGCTAGAAACTTGAAAATTTTATCCAATATCAAATACATAATTTTTTATATTGGACAACATTTTCAGAACAATTATAGCACTTTTGACTTTACCAAATTGTTTGAAAGTTTTTATGTAATATAATTTTAAATATTTGACAAAAAGTTCTGAAAATGTAATATGACCTTACTCATATATCTACCTAATTATCCTAACAAAAGTTCAAAAATCGTTAGTCCGGATTTTTTTTTATACACACTTTAATAAATTATTATACGATTTTTTTCGATATTGTCTGATTTCTTTTAAGTTTATTTCTAATGTGTTATAATTTTTATAATAATTGAAGTTTAAATGAGTTATATCTAATTGAATATTTTATGAGGGTTTAATTACAAAAAAACTCACCAAAAATTATACAAATAACCGTAAAATACGTAAACAGTATTTAAATAATAATATATTATATTACACTGAAGCTTTGCTCAGAATCGTTTTATACTAAAGGAATGAGTCATCATTTCTTTAAAACTTAATACATTCATCACCAATATCTTTTCCGAGGACCGAAGGGACGAAGGACGAACTTGTACCACCATCATCTCACTTACCAGCTTTTTAGATTCTGAGTGAAGCGAAGGATCTTATGGTTTTACAATGATGTTTATTTTTTTTTTTTTTTATTTTTTTTTTTTTTTTTTTTCTGTAAACACTTTTTCGTATAGAAATCCTTCTCCAAAAGTTTCGTCCAGCAACTTTTTAGATTCGAAATTGAACTGAGATGGTACTTTAGAGAGGTTATTTTTCCAAAATCTCCATAGTTTTTCCAGTAATCAAGAATAACGAATTGTAAATATTTGACAAAAAGTTCTGAAAATTTAATGTGACCTTACTCATATACCTACCTAATTATCCTAACAAAAATTCAAAAATCGTGACTCAGGATTTTTTTTTATACACACTTTAATAAATTATTATAACTCACCAAAAATTATACAAATAACCGTAAAATACGTAAACAGTATTTAAATAATAATACATTATATTACACTGAAGCTTTGCTCAGAATCGTTTTATACTAAAGAAATGAGTCATCGTTTCTTTAAAACTTAATACATTCATCACCAATATCTTGTCCGAGGACCGAAGGGACGAAGGACGAACTTGTACCATCATCTACCACCATCATCTCACCAGCTTTTTTTATATTAAGACGGAAATGTTTTATTTTAAGTTTTGAATAGTATGCCCAATATTTATAATATAAAATTTTAATGTACATTATTATTATTATTAATCAATAAACTAAAAATAGTATGAAATTAGGTTTAAAGTAACATATTTTTTTTTTATGAATATATTGATTTTCGAATAAAAGTCGTTCAAGAGACACATTGTGACACATATCATTTATTAAAAACGATGTATTGTCATTTAATTTTTTTTTAATTTTTAATATCTTCTTTGTAAACCTAATAATGTTATATAAGTAAGATGTTACATTTAATGCTTTATAAGACATAAGTTTCGTTAACTTTGTATAAATCTGTACCAAAAATGTGTGAAATAAATAAAATTTCTGGCAGAAATTTGAAATGTTCACAATAGTTTATTTCAGTGCTAAGTGCTAATTTCTAAATAATAGTAATAATAATAATGATTAACACTCTACTGAGCTCATGTAGAATTATTTTTCGAATATAATAATTTATTTCTTTTAACTTTTAAATGTAAATATCAGACTGAAACAGTACACTGCTAATCGCCAGCCGAGCCAATCATACAAAATTATGTGTAACATATACCCAAGGTGTTATTCACCCACCACTAAATATTGTCCAAAGAGCGAAACGATGAAGGACAAACTTTCACCATCAATATCCTGCCGGCTTTTTATAGTTCTATATTAATCCAATAATCCTGAAATATACATACCTAATAATGAGTATTTCATATAAATGTTTATGTACATTTAATGAGGCTCGTGGTTTTACATTATAGACAAAATTATCGTTCGTTAGTTATAATATAAGTTTTTATTTTTTAGAATATAAAAAATAGTTTAAAAATATGCGTAATAAAAGGCAATAAATCAGTAAATACATCGCATTTTATCCATACAAATATTCAAGAAACTATACTGTTTTAAATAACTTAATCCGAAGTTCCTTGAAAATTCTAGATTCTTTGTTCGATGAAAATAAACCACATGCACACCAGTATGTTATGCATTTTGTAATTTCTGTTCAAGACCGGTTTTTATGTTTAATTTACTTGTATAAATATTGTGTGTATTAGCCATTTATTTATCCATATAATCAATATTGCACACAAGTTTGGTATTCTGATTTCCGGTCTGACAATTGAAACCAATATAATAGTTACAAAACGTAGTTTGCAAAAATATTTTGTCAAATATTTTAGTAAAAATATTTTGCAAAGAACTGTGTACAACAATCTTCATGCAGTAAGTTTTGGTTATAAAAATAATACTTAAAAAACGTTATACTAATATGAAAGCGAAAGTAGTGAAGTAAATCAAAATAAAAAACGATTGAATTTCATTGAGAACCAATCAGGCAATGTCCTAGGTCAATATTAATACGTCAAGGTTTCCAATAAAATGTGGTTCACTCTCACGCATTAGAGATATTTTGTATTTTTTTTTTTAAGTTCACGTTTGATCTCAATCGGATTTTTGTATGGCACGCAATGGATGACACGGAATAGAATTTGACATACACATAATTATTGACGTTCGTTTACGGCGGGAGATGAGCGGGCCAAATTAAAAATAGCAAGTTTACGGCAATCTAGCACGCGTTCTCATGCAGGATGATGGTGCCCTTGAGATGGGCACGTTTTTTCTCTACGTTTCCGTCTCGCGTTCCGCCAACAACAGACGTCCTTAAGTGCGAATCGGTATAACTATTCCACCGGTCGAATCCGTTATTTTTGCGCTGCATCCCACGTCAGACAGTCTTGATAACTTACAACGTGCGTGCATTAATATACATCAAAAAAAAAAAATAACAACATCAACAATAATAACTTTGACTTTAATTACGAAAGTTTTCGTTAATTGTTCGGTTTTGACTCATTGTGACGATATTTTAATGTTTAGCACACATGAATTTACTGGCGATATTTTGTTACATCACTGTGACTTGTGACACCCAAGTCACACCTGCTGTGAATACACCGCAAAGGCAGTCGAACGTGAACCAAAATGTGATGCCAAGTACCGATGGACGCAAAACCGCCAGAGAAACGTCAACATACCCAACTCGTTATGACTACATAGACGTAGAAGCTGTTATGAGCAATGAACGAATCATAAAAATACTCTTCAATTGTGTGATGAATCGGGGACCGTGTACCAGGGAAGGCCTGGAACTCAAAAGTAAGCTTTTCACATTGTTTTAGAATTTTTTTTTTTAAGTGGGTTAAAGCAAAAACTGTGACAGCATCAATACAAAAAGCATGTTTTTTTGTACATCTATTAAATAGTACGCATAAATGACATCAATCATTTCAAATTAAATTTTTAACAAATTATAAGAACCAATATCTGTTTTTTTAGCGTTTAATATATTTATAAACACTTTTCTTTAAAAATTCTACTTTGAAGAGATAATTTTGATATTTTTAAATGTCTGTATTGACTGCATTTCAAAATTTATTGTAAAACTACTGCTGTAGTATTAATAAATTGTGATTTATAGGTCTTGTGACTATCTGGTCAAAATGATCATTTATTATTACATATATTATTGAAAAATTCCTGAACACGATTTAGCACCAATATTTTGAGCAATATTTATTTTCAAAACTAAATTTCTTTATATAATAATCACAAATATATGTGTTAACTTTTATCTTACAGAAATTAAAAATAAAGTTAGAAAAGGTTGTGTATATTGAACTCCCCATATAATTTCAAAATGTCTACTAATTTATTGGTATTTTCAGAATTAACCAATGTATTATGAGCTGTTGTTGTAAAGCACTCCATCCAAATTAGGCCCCTTGTTGCGTTTTATACCACTTTCATTTTAAAACCATTAAAACTTCAAAATGAAATCGAATGATATTTTTGACCAATAAACTTAATAAATATTTTGGCCTAAATCTTAAATATACTGTTTATTTCTTTACTTAATCATAATTTAAGTATTTTAATTGACACGTCTACTATTTTTTTATATTAATATCTAAGTTTGGTAATACATCATAGGTTCTGTTATAATTGGTGTATTTTAATAATATATATTAAAATAGCTTAAATTATTTATGTATTTGATTAAGTTCATTCAGAAAAATAAATGTTTTTTCCATTTTTTCATAAAGCACTTTACTTTTAATATCCGTAAACTTTGAATGGTTATATAATCACAGATCATAAATTATTAATTAATAATATTATAATTCATTTTTTATGCAACGAGTATAACGCAATATAATACATGTAAACTAATGACGAAAGAGATCAATAGGGCTTGTTTTTATTACAAAGTCCCATATCAGTTAATAACAAGTTTATCTGATTCAATCAAATAACTATTATAAGCTAAATGTTTAAATTCATACAAATAACACTTACAACTAAAATTTCAATACAAATTCATAAAGAAAATGCTTAATTAGATTAAATTGTTTTTATAATTTATAATTTTTTCTAATTTAGCTCATTAATATTCTTAATTTTATATTAATTTTTCAATTTATTTCTTGTTTTAACTTTTAATGTAATATGTTTCATTTGATTAAACATAAATCATTTGAACAAGTATAACTAATAAAATCATACAGTTCTAATTAAAATATATTAAATTATTATGATACAAGGAACTGTTTTAATTGGAAATTCAAAAAACGTAATAGTATCTAAGAAAATGTATTAAGTATATAAACTAATTTTATCAGAAATTTGTTTTCTTATTCAATTTTATATGATGTTGATTATTTAATTTCTTATTATTGAAATTGATTTATTTAAATTTGTGTTTTTGTTTATTTTGTTTTGAATATATATATTATCTATGCACTTAGAAAACTTACTTAATTTTCTTTAAATTTAAATAATAATCAGTCATTTTGCATGGTCGTAAGTTTTAATAGAAGACTAACTAACTTTTTTTAAAACGTGAATTTTTTCCATGCAATAAATTATATACGATTCTTAATTCTGAAGAAGGGTACTTAAGTTCAGTTGAGATATGCTTTCTAGTTATTGATCAATCATTGTTTAGTTCAAAGAAAATGTATAAAGTTCTAATATTAGCGATCTAAAGCGATGTGTAAATATTGAGTACCTAGGTAATAGAAATGATTTTTTTCCCCTTTAACATTATCTATATAGATTGAACAAGTATAAAACATTTATAAGTAACTTTTCTTTGGCTTCTGGAATTTTTAAATGATTAAGTTTTAACTCAAAGTGTAAGTTCTGTAATTTTATATTATAAAAAAATTCTTGTTTATAAGATTCAGTTCTATAAAACCAAGTAAAAAAGAGCTATGATAGGCATAATTTATAATCATATAGATAGTTATCAGATCTATGGCCAAAATTTATTTGATTACACTAAAATTAGTTTACAAATAAATATGCATTATCCTAAGAAAAATAAAACTATAGATAATTCAAGGTTAGTAAGAACTTCACATGAAATATTTCACACTTAGAACACTAACGATGATGGGTATAGTATAATCATGTTATATTCAGATAGAAAATATTAAAAATAAATTCTATATGTCACAGAAATTTACGTTGCACCCTAATTTTATTCAATTAGATAAAAAATATATAACATTTCTTCATTAGCCAAAAAACTATCAAATTTTGTTCAAAATTTATCAATTCTTCATAATAGAAAAGAATAACGATTTTAATTAGTGGATACTTAATTAACAACCATTTGAAGCATTATTCCCACCTCAAGGTCTAGAACGTAAAATTACGTTTAGATAAGGAATTCAATTCATTATGCATCGTGCTCACAATAGTTAATTCATTACGAGTGAATTTAAATGAACGTAAAATTGAATTTCCTAATATTCAACATATCATATCGGTATCATTATAAAATCTCACTGTACATTGTTATTATTTCAGCTAACACAATTTAACTTAATTGTTATAATATTTCTAGGAATTGTTCCCGACGCTATACAAACAGAATGTGCAAAATGTAATGAAAGGCAAAGGAAACAAGCAGGAAAAGTTTTGGCTCATTTACTGCAGTATAAACCAGAATACTGGAAGATGTTGGTGGAAAAATTTGATCCAAATAATGTGTATTTAAGAAAGTATATGGCAGACGACGATGAAAATGATCAATTAGCTCTTCAAAGAACAACTAATGAAACTAATATAAACAAAAATTAAGTATTTACTATCAATTTTAATATAGTAAAATCAGTTCTTTAGTCTATATTTTTAAATACATTTTATATTGTATAAAATAACTAGACTCACGTATAAAAAAATATATTTGAAACTATAATTGACTAAATATTTAAAAAATATATGTTATTTTTATTAAATATTATTTTTTAAGAATCACTTATCAATATTTATTTATTCTTCAAATTTGTTCAACATTTTTAGAACCATCACTAAATTGGATTATTTTTTCATACGTTTTTTTGTTTGTTTTTTTTTTTTTTTTTTTTTGTGGGGAAATCCAAACTCAGTAATTAAATTTTTTGTTAAAATATTGAAATATTATATACCTAAACAAAAAATAGACATAAGTTTTAAATAATAATACTAGGTTTACTTATAAAGAAGAAAAAAACTATATATATATACGTATATATATATTTATTTTTTTTAACAGCAAAACGCCATCTTCTTAAATATTAAAAATTATCAGTTTCTTAACTCGCATTTTTAAAAATTGAGTAATTTTTATAACGATTGGTAGATATTGTTTTGTAAGTGCAAAAATTATAAATATTTTTAACTAAGTAGGTAATTTTAATGATTTATTTTACAATTAATATATATATATATAGTCATTATTATTGTTCATACTCGTAAATAAAAAAAGATATAGTGACAACATTTCAATCGAAAGCATAAATCGTAAATTTAATTTACTTATAATTTATATCTCCCCAATTTTGATTTTCTATAATACTAAATGTCGAAAAAGAAAATAGCTTCGATAGCTCAATCAGTAATCGTGTAGTAAGTATTTTTTTTTTTTGCGGAGAGGGCGTGCTTATTTTTTTCACTAGTTTTTGCAATTCTATAAAACCAACTCATTATCGTTTACTTTATAACTCCATTTTTTTGTATTCATTAACAGTTAATAAACGTGTACTGTTTTCTTTCAATTATACGACTCTGTTAGCAATTATGGTAAACATTAAGCATAACAATATAATCATGACCATATTAAAGTCGTTTTGGGTGTCGAAGTCTTTTCCGAAATATGTGTTAGTTTTATATACTAAATAATAAAATAAAAGTCAATTACAACTGTTAACTATGTGATAACGCGATTATTTATTACTAGCGTGAAGTTTTTATCATAATAATAGTGTGTAGGTAGACATATCTCAATAGTCTACCAATTCAAAAACAACTGTACATAATACAATATTTAATTTTTTTTTTTTTTTTAAATTATAATTTTTAGTACTCTCTAGTTCTGCTCAATATGATAATATCGATATTATTGACAAACTTTTTCATAGATTTTATATTGAAAATTGCAGTATTTGTTTCAGTTTGTAATAAATTATTGTTTTCTAAGTTATTAATTAAGTCATGTTGTAAATGTAGTAATTTATATAGAACTAATTACTTCGTAAATTACATGCATAGTAATTTTTAATTATGTTTTTATGAATTCTTTATTAGATGACAACATTTGAATCCACTCTCAAAATTTTAATCTAAATACGGTCTTGCAACGTATTGCAGTGGCGTTATTTTGGATGAAGTAACTAAGGCATTCACCATAGTCTAGTTTTTTGCTCAATCAAAAATCAGCACATTTAAAAACATAGATATATCTTATTTTTAAATTATTATTGTTATTTCTTGTGCGACAAATATGCATTTTGACTAGGGTCTAAACGATTATAAATTATTCAAAACAACTGAAAACTTAACAATGAAACTAGCAAAAAAATATACCAAAATCACGTTCGGTTTGGTAATATTCATAATATCATTTGTTGACCGAAAAAAAACAAACGAATTTATAATTATAGAAATGAACACAAAGTTATGTATAAATTATTTAAATTATTTCAATAAGTATGATATATAAAAATATTTAATTATTATTATTATTATTTTAATTCATATATATATATATATATTTATTTATTTATTTATTTATTTATTTATTTATTTATTTATTTTTATTTTTTTTATTTATATTATATTTAATTATAAACGAACAACTGTAATATTTACCCACAATTTTGTTCTTTTTAAGTTTTTGCAGACCGTAGATTTCACGATGGAAGGGGGTCGTAAACTGAGAACTGTAAATGGATGACGCTTTAGCATTTTTAGGGGTCTAAAAGTTTGGTAATTTCTCATAATCGGAGGGAATGAACAGTGTACCTCTTGCAGACTTAACTGTGTAAATTGTATACATTTTTAAGTCGGTGAATCAATAGTTTTCCAATCTAGAATAATTGAAATTACGCCACTGATGTATTAACATTATTGTAAGCCAATTAACCGATATCATATCACCTGTAAAATTTTCAAAAAATGAAGAAGTTAATGAAATTTAAATTTAATTATATTTGTATTACTTAGTATAGTAAAATTAAAATAATAACATAACACTACGTCAGTTAAGACTAAAAAAAAGACAATTTTTCGGAGAGGGCACTTGTCTCCAGTGCCCCTACCCTTAGCTTCGGCAATGGCTTTGAATAAATGTTTTATAATCGTACAAAGCCGTAAACTATGACATAAATGATTGTAACTATACGAAAAACAACAACATTTACTTATGTTTTCTTTCGTAAAATTTGTGATTTCTGGTTTTTGATCAAAAGCAAGCTTTGTATACATCGTTTTGATAATATTATTTTATAAAAATTGATTAGATATTTTCATTTAATTAGTGTATGAAATGTTATAAGTGAAATAGATTACTTCCATAAATCACAAATAAACCTAGATTAACTATTTATAAATCAAAAATATTTTTAAAGGCATTTGATGGTATTATTATTTGTGTATCCTCACAGTTGACATTCTAGCAAATATTATCAAAAAAAAAAAAAAAAGTTTATTATCTAAATAATAACACATCATTTCTTAATTTTCAAAAATGTTCTTATTCAATTTTTTAATAAAAAATAATTTTTCACGTTGTAACTATTATTTGTTTATTTTATGATTTTACATGGAAGCTAAAACATTTTTAAACTTAAAAAAATCACTATCGTGATTTTAATCATAAAATAAAGTTAATGCTTATACTGAGTTATACTACCATCATCAATTGCTACTGTTACATTTTAATTTGTTAAATTCGTATGAGGTGAATTATAAACACAATTAATTTATTAAAATTGTGTAATGAATTTACTTTTGCTTATTTTGCAAATATAAATAAATACATACGATGATAATAACAATAAAAAAACCTTTTTTTTTTCATAAACTATCAGTTATAAATTATATATAAGAACATGAAAAGAGAACTTACTATACCAAAATGAATTATATAAATGTTACATTTGTCCTTAAATGGTTTTAAATTATTACATTTCTATAATTACTATTAACAATAATAACTAAATATATAAATAAAAAATTAGCTTTGAAGAAATTATGAAAAATATTTTTCAGTTAAAATTCATACTTCATATAAACAGCTTTATTTTTAAATTCAAGTAGGGAAGTAACATCTTCTTCTTTATATATAAATCGTATTTTAATGTATAATATCTGCTATACTACCTATATTTAACTATGAACCTCAATGTGCTTGATTGTAAGTTATTTACTACGTTATTACAACTCTTTTTACGGTCATATTATAACTATGACACCTATAAACAGTCTAAGTAATTATAGTCGGTACGGAAAAAAATGCACAGTTTGTGACACACCATAATTAAATTCTCCTTATTTGAACAAATGTATTTATAAATGTAATTATTATTTATGTAAGTATGCAAATCATGAATAAACAAAGTATTCTATATATATAAATTAGATTCAACGAAATGTAATTTTTTTATTTTATACTTTGTCAAGACTTTTTTTTTTATTAAAAATGCTTTATTTCAAGTTATTTGGTCAACTATTGAGTTATGTCAAATAAGAAGAAAACTCAGTGACGTTTAGGCGTTTAAGGATTGAATTTCGGAAGGGAAGAGTTATAGAAATATAGAATCAAAATAAATTTAATTATTGCAGTAATTTAGATTTATTTAATTATAGATAATTACAATGTATTGCAAATTATACGTTTTAGGGGAAGGAGGTTGAACCCCAAAATTCCCCTAAATACAGCAATACTTTTAATATTACAAAATGTTTGAGTAAAATTCATTGCAAATATTAAGGCTGTCATTAAATGGACACATATCATCAATATTATCATTTATGACACGCATCATATTTTAAAGGTCACTTAAGAGAAAGAGTTTTTCTTACAACGTTTTTTATAACCTATAGTTATTACAAGTTATTATGCATTTAATCTTTTGTTAAATTTCACACGAAAATGTATATATTATAGCGTATATACAAGTGTAATTTATATTTTTAAAAATCCCTGCATAATTCAAGTGAACGCATGTATTCACTGTTGATAATTATAATATTCATTTTATGCATTTGAATAAAATGTAAATAGAGCTTATATTAGGTAAAAATGAAAAAATGTATATAACTAAATCAATAGCGACTTTACTAACGTAATTATGGCCTATTCTATCTTAGAGTATTTTCCAATATTACCTAAATAGGTAACTAATTAGTTAATAATGACAATCTATTTTATCTTCTGATGATTTATACATTAAGATTTATAGTTGAATGAGATTTAATTGTAAAGTGATCAATTGTAAATAGATCAATACGCTATTCCTATAAAACATAACATAAAAATATCATTTTTATTTTAACTTTTATTTATTAATAATTATACATATAAGATAATAAATCATTCAACTGTCTGTAATGAACACTTGTCTTAAACTTATGGTATTTAATAAGAATTCATAAATTATAAAATTAATAATTTGTAATTTATTACTAAAATTATACCAGAGAATCCATTCTGAATTTATTGAAAATACAATATTTCTTCATACACAATAAAAATGTAATAACGCAGTTGTTTTGAGCGGATCATTAAAATCCAAATTTAATAGTTTCATATTAAAATATGGAATTTATCTTTTATAAAAACCTAATTTATGCTTGTCGAGTAAATTGTTTATTCTCATAATACGTTGTATTATCAGTATAATTTATTAATTAGAAAGAATTTAATTTAACTTTAAACATATTAAGTATGTATAGTCTGTACAAAAATTATATAAATAATTGTAATTCTATGTAAGGAGTTAAAGGGTCATAATTAATATTTGTTCAAGTAGGTCTAAGAAGAAGAAAATAAATGAGCGAATAAAATGTAGTAGGTATCAATGAAAAAGTGTTGGAGCTTTGGGAGTATAAGTAAGAAGAGAAACTAATAGTAAAATTATGTTACTAAAATAATTTAACTATTTAGAAAGTGAGGTTGGGAGCATTTGAAGTGGAACAAAGAACCTGTGATCAGGAGTTTCATGTAAACAATACATATTATGATATTTGTCCTCAGTCCTGGTAAGAAAGGAAAAAATTTTGTAGACTTAGAATGTCTCCATATACTCGTAGTTCCAGAAAGGAATTCACAAATCACCTTTTCATCAACCTTTAATTTTATTTTAATCTTTTATAAATGCTTTTTATAAATACTACCACCAAGAAAATTATTTATATTACTTTTTTTTTACAAATAAACAAATTTGAAAGGGCCATTAGAAGATACACATAATTTTGAACTAAACTGACGAATATTAGGCATACCATTTTAAAAATATCTTCGTCGTCAAGTTGCAGGTGAAATTGAATTATAGTAATAATATAGATTCTGAGTGAAGCATCTCAAGGATCTTAAGGTTTTACACAGGCTCTTATTCAGATTTATTTATGTGGGGGTGGCGGAAGTGGGTTCAAATAATTTTAGTTTGTGAGAAAAAAATTCTCTAATGTTATTATAATTGTATGATAGGTAGTGAGTTTAATTTGAAAACTATAACTACAATAATTATTATGTATATTATATAATGTCTATTGTTAACGAATATTTAAATATAATAAAATAAAAGATAAAGATACTTTGGAGTTAAAAAATATATTAAAGTATTATATCAAACTTGCATAGTAGTCTGACTAATGCATTTATAATTTCTTCGATGTTAATTGGAATGTTTCGATGGACTAACAGTACTTCTAAACCTGTTAGACGATTTTCACTGGGGATACTCCACTAGTAGGTTTTCAACCATATTATCGTAAAAAAAGATCATTCTGCAGATGCAGTCGACACTGGGATTGTTGCAAGAATAGATATTAAGCACCATATGTTTGGAAACAAGTTCTTAGATGTGACGTCTATTGTATTGATTGCAGATTTTGTATGTTCTTTGTTTGTCACAGATTCCTATTTTTGTATCCACGTCCTCAATTCTCACTCAAATGTTTCACAATTTGGTTCTTAAAAAGTTTATACATTTTTCTAAGTCATTGTAATTAGTCTAAAAATATAGTTGATTCATAGAGACATAATATTTTATATTATTTTAGTGTGGTGCCGAGACCTACTGGCTGACTAACTATCACCAAATCTCTCCCCGAAGTCCCAACAATGGTTGGTGTCTTCCCTCAAGCCTACTGTCTCGATTATGTAAATATTGTAAACTCCATGCATCACTTGTACTCATTATAAAAATATATTTACAGATTGTATAATTCTAAAATATAAACAAAAAAAAAAATATTATTTTAGATACCTAAGTAGGTATATCAGAAATGTATAATTTAATTTTTAAACTTACTATTTGGAGAGATAAACTCATTAACCTCCTTGTGTATGAACTTGATTTTACAATTGTGTTTATAGAAAAAAAATTAAGTTTATCTCTAATAACATTTTTAATATTTAATAAAAAATGATGAAAATTCATTATAATTATACTCATACACTAAACTAATAATACTGAAAAAAATTTCAAAAATTGTAAGTCAGGATTTTTTTTTTAAACGCTTAAGTAAATTAGTATATGGTTTATTCAGAAAGTATATCAATTTTCAACATAAAATGTTAATTAAAAAAAAATTTGCTCATTCAACCATTATGAAACTTTGGATACCAATAGAGCAATATGTTTTAAATCCTTTGATTAAAAAACTAATTTCTCATTTGGCAAACGAGAACATTTTAAACAGGTTTAATAAAAAAAAAACCAAAAGCAAACTAATAACGGTGAAATATATAAACTGTTTATTTTATTTTGTACTGAAACTTTACTCAGAATCGTTCAACTAAAGAAATGAGCTGTGTTTTCTTTAAAATTCGATATACTCATTCCCATTATCTTGTCCGAGGAGCGAATAATATTCCATGGTGCAAAATAAGATATTTTTTTATAGTAATATTAGGATATTTAACAAATGTCTATTAACTATTTTTAATTAAATAGAATAAATTTCTACAAGTGGTTAAAGAATTGTAAGCACATTTCAACAACTTTATCTGAAAAATACAATTCAATTTACTAAATCAGTTAAAAAATTACTGTCCTTATAAATTAAGATCAATAAAAGTTGTTTTTTTTATGTCATTAAAAAATGAGTTGTCATGCAAATCATGGAGTTAAACACGGAGTTAACCATTTAGTTGCATTTTTAAACTATTTATATTGTGGATTTTATAGTAAATATATTTTCTTCAATTTTCTTCAATAGAAAGCTAAAACTGAGAAAATTAAAATGATCTATATGTTTTTCATAATTTTGTAAAATGAAGATGACGATCATTACCAGATGAAATAGATACGTCTATAACAAAAATAAAGATATTCACTCATCAGTTATCACTAAAGGTCATGATTACAGAACAAGACAAAATGTTTTTTAAAAAACAATATGATTTTGTCCCGGAGTTAAAAAAAAAAAAAAATTAGATAAAATATTTCTATGTGATACAAATACGTTTCCTAAGCAATACAATTTAATGTTTTATCTATTTATTCATTAATTATGATTTTCAAGGCATTTTAATTTTTAGACAAATATATGGTATAAATTTATATTTAACATTAACTTATTAAATCTAAAAACCGCGGGCTAAAGCCACGGCTTACACAACATATCTTGTTACCTCCAGAATCATCATCAACATCTTCAGCACCGGTATCATCAGAACATTGACCTAACAAAACAACTTATAATCTAAGTACATTTTGTTAAATTAAAACAATTGATAAATTATTTTACACTCTATTATAAATTCTTATATTCTATATTATTTAAAACAAAACAAAATTGTAAAAACAAAGATAATAATGAAACAATAAAATTTTATAAATAAATAAAAAGAAAAAATGTATTAAATATCAACACACCAGAAACTATTGATACGTTAAATTATACGTTTAGTTTATCTAATCAGAGTGATAATCAGAAAAATTCGAGCTTCTGTGTGATTTTAGAAATTATATATTTAAAGTACGTACCATGTCGATACTATTTTTAGTTTATACAAAATCAACATAATACCATTGATTAAATATAACATGTATATTTAATCAATGATAATATTTTCTGGAATAACTTTTTTTTATGAAAATATGATTTTATACTTTTATAAAAAATATTCAAAAATTTATATTAAATCAACATATTATTTTGTTTCATCTAAATTTTGAAATAAATTTAAAATTATTTTATTAGTTTCATAATTGTTTTTGTGGATTTAAAATTAGCTGAACAAATTTAGAAATTCATCAAAATTAAAGAACCTGAATTCAACATTCAGTTGAAAAATATCCACCTATTTAAAAAATTTAATAATTTTATTTATAATAATATCATTTAATATTTGAATTTTAAACTATAGATTTTTAGATACTGTTAAAGAAACTAGAAATTATTCATGGTGGCTTTATCAAAAAATAACAATATTCAATATACTTCAAGTATTCAGTAAAATGTGTTTGTATTCATATTATCCCCTAGCTCCATATTTTTCACACTCATAGATGTATTTATACAACGCACAGTAATAATAAAATGTATTAAATTTTTTATTGTTAATAATTAAAAATTAAAGTAATTGTAGTAAAACAAAGTTTTTTTTTCATAGAATTAGATATCACAAAAATAATTGTTGTAAGAATAGATATTTAAACGCAATAGTAATTGCTTCAAATTAAATTTTGAAACGTATTCTAAAGTAATACTAAGCACAGAGTTACGTTTATAATTATGTTTAATTGATTATACTTTAAAATATTATCTGACATGCAAAATTAATAGTTTTAATTTAATTTTTCCTAATTCTTAATTGTATCATTCATATATTTATAATTTCATTAATAATCTTAAAGTTACATAGTTTATTAAATGTAGGTTTCAACGTTTTGTAATTGTATTTGATTGAATGTATTTAATTATTTATACCTAGTAGCGAAAACAGTATTTTCAAAATCAATCCTATTTTATCCGTCAACATATACTTAGGTACCTAATATTTAATATAATTTTTATTAGTTGTATCAGCCAACTTATATCAAGTAGGTACGTCGTGTGTTTGTTTAATCACAAATATAAGTCAATTAAAAGTATTATTAATTATAACGTCGTCGTTGTTCTCGACATTCAACTTGAAATTCAAGGTAATGAACTAATAAATAACAATATCTATACTCCATAGTCTACAGCAGAGGGCTGAAAACTTGTTCTGTACGTATTCTTAATGGTATTATGTTGCCGAATAAATTATACTTAAAAATAATTTTGTATACGTTTTGAACAAGCATAAATATGCCAACAAAAAAATTACATTGGTTTATTCAGTTAAATAAACGCACAAAGAGCAAAATAATACGTATTCATCTCCGATTATCAAAATGAAAAACAAAATAATATATTGGTTCGCAAATTTAATAATCAACTGTTAAAAATAATTGTAGACTACAATAATTTTGTTATAATAAATGTACAACGTACACGAAATCAATAATTCAATCAGCATTATAACCCATGAGTAAGTAGTAAGTGCACTATTATTAATTCTTAAAATATTTAAAAATACTACTTTATACAAACAGTTCCCATGATTATTACGTGTGTACAACAATTTTTTTTTTTTTTTTTTAATTGTGCAATCAATAACTAATATTAACAATAAATGCGAGTGAGAAGACATTCAAACAATATTAAGAAAAGAAAATTCAGTTTTATGCATACCATAATATTGGGGTTAGAAAAAATTTAGTTTAATGGAAAGATTTTCACCGTCTAATTGTAATATCAATGTGTTTTCTTTCTTTTATAAAAAAAAATATATATATATATTGTTTTGTTTTGTTTTGTATTAATATAAATAGATTTAAAACTAATATATTTCTTAGTTTGTTCATAACCTTAAAAAAAGTATTTCAAAGCTGATAACTTTATTTTAATTAATAATCATTAAAATTGTTTAAATTCTTTTTAAAAGTTGTCAACGTTTTACGGACATTCTAGGAAATATATTTGGTTTTTTACATGAATTAATGGAAATGAATTGAAATAGGTACGAATGTAACGAATGAGTTTTAAGTTATTTTTTAAGTATGGCACACACGGATCGTACAACTTAATGTTATTGTAGTTATATATCGTAAAATATTAACTAATTTCTAAAACTCTCAAATCACTGACATTATATTTTTATTGCATTAGCATAAGTTTAGTCCTTAATTCTAGTCAACATAAATCGTCTATTAAATAGTGGTAGATACCCTAAAACCTATAATCCACGTTTCCTTATATTGCGTTTACTAAATATTATTATAAATAAATTATTCCAAAATCTAAGAAGATAGTATTTTAACAGTAAAAAACACAAATTTTACTTAAGTTTTTCTATCGAATCAAAATTATGTCGTGAGTAAATAAATAAAGAAATAACAAAATTATTGTACATTTTAACCGTAAAACTACAGAACCAAAATTAATTATTCTTTTTTTTTTATTTATTAGAAATCATGTTTTAGTGACATTTATACTGAAATAAAACTATTGATTTCACCCATTGAACATTTATTAATACTGCATATTTCATTTCAAAATTTTAGTATCAATTTATTTAGAATTATCACTACAAATTATCACCTTAGCCAATTTTAAACCAACCAAATAAAAATTATGTACAACTTTTAATCATTTATATTACGTCTTGTAATGTATTTGGGCATGTATTCATTTTGTTGAAGAAAATTAAAAAAAAAAGAAAAGTGGAACACGCTATTATCAATAATAAAATAATGATACACATATTTATAATTTATGTAAAACAATAATAAATCATATTTTATTGTAATAATTGTAAAATATATTTTTATTGTAATGATTTTCAAGGTCTTTGAGTTTTAATTCTAGTAATATATAAAACAGGTACTCATGTATACATATGTTTTAAAGCAAGGTCACCTCAAAATGTAACCATATATCATACTAGTTTGTCAGCTTTTTTCGTTGACTTGTTTTGAATTTAATCATAACTAATAAGGATTACATTGTTTTTTCTTATAATAAACATTTATTTTGAGATTCAAAAAAATGCACAATCAATTTTAAAACAGATTTTCAAACGCTTCAATATTAGTAAGATACTAATCTAATACAAAAAATAAAGTAAACATTGATAATTTAAATGTTTATTTATTTTAATATTTATACTTAGGTGTATTATTATATATGTATATATATATATGTTACGGGCAAAGTGGAAAATTCGGGCAAAGTATACAATGCCCGGGGCATTGTACACATTGTCCGATGCATATTGGGCAATGTGAATTGTAAAGTATTTATACAAATTATACATTTAAAAAATTTTGAAGTACATTTATTTTAATAATTACATTATTATTTTTATTTATACTTATTTATTTCAAATAATTTTTATTTTATATTACTAATTATACTATTTATTATACTATTACACTACCTATTTATTTTCACATGTACTGCTTGAACATCATACTTATTTAGGAGTTTATAATCATTCGGCTTCAATTTTTGGGAACTATTCTTTATATTAATTATATGTTTAATTAATTCGTCGTATTTTAATTTAGTTAAATACACATTATTCAGATTTTTTTCTTTTAACACAATATTCAATTTTGTATTAAAATTTTCCATTTTAAATAAAATGTAGAAAATAAATAAATAAATGTTTGGTTAAGCACTGTATAACAAAAAATAAATGTTTAAGCACAATATATACTGAGTGACAGTATACAACTAAAGTAAAACTGTACGTACCAAAATTATATGAGATTAAGATATTTATCGGTTTCGTTATCGGGATATATAGTGCATTTAATGATTATTAACTTATTTCACAATTTTTATAAATAAATTGTATATAAAAATTAATACTATTAATGTATAAATACTTTACAATTCACATTGCCCAATATGCATCGGACAATGTGTACAATGCCCGGTCATTGTATACATTGCCCGAATTTTCCACTTCGCCCGTAACATATATATATATATATATATATATATATATATATATATATATATATATATATATATATATATATATATATATATATATATATATGTATATATTATATATGTATCAAAAATACTATTTCACATTTCTATTAAAATTCAATTATTTCTTACGTTTGAAATATGAGGAGTTTATTAATGCAGAAATAAAATTTAAATATTTATAAATGATTGAAAACTTTTATCTAAACAATATAATATTATACAAAGTATAACATTCAATAGATAAATAACTAACGCCAGTTTATTTATTAAAAGCAGAAATGGAAATCATACATACTGATAATTTATTTATTTATTTATTTTATTATGAATAACTATCCGCGGCTACTTTGGCCATTGGACGTAACAATGTATACATGGTTTTGTATTACACTATTACACTTATAGATTATGGCGTTGTATAAAGTTTAAAAAAAAAAGGAAAACAAAAGAAAAGATGAACATTTACATTAAAATTTGGAATTTATACATTAAATGAGAACATTTAGATACTGTAAACTATATAAAATAAAATTTGGATGTTATATTTGGTCAATGAGGGGTGTTTCCGAGAGGAATTGGATGAGTTTGACGATGTTTGCTGGATCAGGACCTAATATTTCTGCGAAGTGATCGGATACTTGAAGTTTAGTAAAATTCAAATTCAGGATGTGAGGGCATTATTAGATTAAGTTATATAATTGAGTTAATTTTAAGAATGTGAATATTTTTTAGATGTTGTCCGGATCGGGGCCTAGAGCTTCTTGAAGGTTGTCAGCTAGCTTAAATAATTTATTTTGTTCAACATCATTTCACTATTAAAATATTCAATAAATTTATGAAAAAATACATACGTCATATCTAAATCTTGTTATTTTGCGTATTACATAAAATAAATTATGTATATATATATTTATATATATATATATATATATATATATATATATATATATATATATATTTGAATTGAATTTATATAATGAAAATCGTTTCTAATAACTCGAACTGTAATGCAATGAAATATTAAACATTTTTCTGAGTTGATATTAGTGTTATACATTTTATGATAAAATAGGTGCTCAAGTCAATATCACTTTATTTTTTCCATACTATTTGATTCATATAAATTCAATATAAATGAATATCAAACTAATTATGTGTCACGTTTTAATAAAAATGTATTAATTATTTTTTCAACTGCCATACAAATTCAAATAATTGAAAATTTCGATGATTCTAAATTCATATACATTTAATGTATATGAATTTACTTATGTATTTACTATATACTTAATTGACTAAATTTAATTTATATTTTTACTTGTAGCTTCATCTTTTATGCTAGAGTATATTGTAACAAAAAAAAAAAAATTCATTCTATAGTAAGGTTTTTTTTAATTCTAGTAGGTAAGTTTTGCTTTATAAAATTATATTGTAGTATTTAAGACAAATTAAATAATAAATATTTGATGGAAGCGTATGATTGAAATATTTTATGCGTTACATTTTAGTTAACTACATATATCTAACTCAGTATTACATTTTTACGATATATCAGTAACAATAATAAACACATTTTGAAATAAAATAATTAAAATCAATTACAAAATACTTATGTACACTTAAGTTTTAATTTTTTTTATTTTGATTTTATCATAGAAATTACAGCAAATAAAGCACTTAAATGTTATGGAAACAGTTTAACTATGTATTGCATGTCCTTTGTTAGAATGTTTTTAATTCATCTCATAGTTTTGCATCAATGAAAGAACAAACTATAAATCTTCTATTATATAATAAAAGTTCTTAGAATTAAATAATATTAAAAACATTTAACTACCTACACTATCAATAAATTATAGTGGGATGCAGATTTACCCAGTGACGCATTCAAAACCGAGTAAGATAAATTATAAAGATTATTATGATTATAAAAATGCCCATTATCTTTGATGATTCGTTGTTTGATAAAACTTTGAATATAATTAATGTAACGCGGTAAAATATTAGTTTTTTATTTGAATTTTCATCGAACGGTGTCTTAATAGGAAAACATATAATTTTTAATGACGTTGTACTGACGCAAATGGAAATTTCGCCAGTAATTTTATACTATATACTGAACTGTATACTTATACGTATTATAATACGCACAACGTATGTTTCGAGATTAATTTTTTGTAATAAGCGGGTTCTTCTTGAATAACCGCCATCACTCGACTGCATGAATCAGCCTCTGGACCAGAGGCAATAATTAGATTGGTCGGATTTAGCAAACCGACAGTTCGGTACTACAACAGTAATAGGCATGCATAGCGAGTAATCAAGGAAACGAGTAAAACGCCACTGGTGGGTCGGGAAACGGGGAAATGAGTTTGAGAAGTAAGTATCATGACGACAATCACGCGTCTTTAGAAGGTCGTTTGGCATAAATTATTATGTTACTACCGCACTATGTCTTAGTTTAAGTAAACAGAACGTAAGCAAAAAAAAAAAAAAAACATATGATCGAAGCCAATAATTATTGCTTATAAAAAGCGGACTACAACATCGTGTCTTCAGTATACTAACAGTGTGTTCGCCATGGATTCACGAATTGCAGTAATCTGTGTTGTGCTTGCCGCGTTCGCCGTCGACCAGACGGTCGGAGCCCCGCAAAAAGACCCAGTGGTCAGTGGCGACGCTTACACTACCAAGTATGACAACATCGATATCGAACAAGTGCTGGCATCCAAAAGATTAGTGAACAGCTATGTCCAATGTCTGTTGGACAAGAAGCCTTGCACTCCCGAAGGCTCAGAGCTTAGAAGTACGTACCTTTTAATTTTTTTTTTTTTTTATAGCTTTGCTGAAGAAATAACTACAATTATTTTACTTTTTCTAAAACTTTTGAAGCTTATGCTATTTTTCAAATATAAAAAATAATTTCTAGTTTAAGAATCAAACTGTTTTTTTTAAAATTATTTTTGGATCATATACTTACCATACGTTAGTTCCATAATTCTATTATTCAAAGTTTTTGATAAAAAAGTTAACTAAACCTAATGTATTTATTGGTAAAACTTATTAGAGATTATTGATAAATAAATTTTAAATGCTTAAAGAAACAATGTATAAAATACAGATGGCTAGTTGGTTGAATTATTTTTAAAAATCACCAAAAGATATAAAATTACTTTTTCATGAAGTTTTACAAATTAATCATTTTAATTCAAAATAATAGTTTAGAAATGTCTGATAATTTCAAAAAAAAATTTCTCATGAAAACTTTCAAATATTCAGAAAAAAATATGTTCTATTATTACTATTTCTTTGGCCAACACATATATTATATAAACTTTGATATTTAAAAATATTATTATTTTTAAAATTTTTATTTAAAAAAATTGTTTTTAAAATATAAAATATTGTTCTATAAAATCTTATCATAAAAATGTCATTACACTTTTTAACGCACTATGAGTATGATAATATTTTATAAATATTTCACCATTAAAACTAAAATTTAAACATTATGTAAAATTAAATTTCAACTAAATATAATTCTACATAAAACATGAAAATAAATTATTAACTTGTACACTTGTCTTATAATGTATATAGAATACTGATATTTTCTTTAATCAATTATAGTAATTACATCAAAAGTAAGAGAATATTTTTATTGAATATTATGGAAAATATTTATGATATCTATAAATAATATTTTTATTTTACAGGAATCTTACCCGATGCTTTAAAAACACAGTGTGCGAAATGTAACTCTATACAAAAAAATAAAGCTCTTCGAGTAGTAGAACGACTTCAAAAAGACTATAAAGGCGAATGGGAACAACTTCTCGATAAATGGGATCCTAAACGTGAAAATTTCACGAAATTCGAAAAATTTTTAGCAGAAGAAAAGAAAAAGGGAGTCGTTAAATTCTGAACGCATAGATTGTTTAAGTAATACATATTTTATCAATACTTAAGAGTGCATCACGCACAATTTATTAACTGTACACAAATATAAATAAATAATAAAATTACTAATTTATTAATAAAGTTTTTTTTTTTACTTATACATTTTTTCAATCATGTAGGAAATAATAAATATTTTGGTTTATGTTTATTACGGTGTATTTATTTTGTATTCATCTAAAACATAAAAATGAAGAATAATATATACTCAATAAACATACATTTTTGTATTTTAATTTGAAATAAAAGCAGTCATTTTAATTAAGATTAATCTTTTCGTATTCTATAAAATCTTACGAGTGTTAAAAAAAATTCACAGATCGTCATCAAATCATTATACTTATAATGTAATAATAACATTATTACGCACTAAAATATTTTTTAAAAATGACAGTAATAAATTTAATGAGTATTATTAATAATTATTATTGTTTTAAAATTGAAATCTCAATATAATTCGTTATCCTATAACAATTATTACTATTACCATGATCTAAATGAGATAATTTATATAGGCAATTTTACTTGTATAAGTTTAATACAAATACAAAAACAAAATATCGAATATGCCTCAATTTCCGTATCAACTATAAATTAGCTGAACACCCATACCGATCATAATATTCACATGTATTTCTAATAATGAACCGAAAAAATCAAGAATTATTTACATTATTATGTTTCGTATAATTATTAAGTTGTGCTTAATACAATATCGAGGTGTTATACTAAACGGACAAAAGAAAAAAAAACAAAAACAAAACAAAAAACAAAAACAAAAACAAAAAAATCCTGCAGTGATTTCAATGGTAGAAATTCACAAGAATTATACAATATAAATTATACAAAGATATAAATGTTCTACCCGAGTAAAATGACTTTAAAATGTTAACATATTATAATAGTATCGTTTGTATGAGTTTTATTGAATTTTACCTATTTAAGTCTACTTTCGAACTTGATTGAAAGCTGCTTTTTTCAATACGATTCTATCAATGATTAGTATTTTAAGACAATCTCAGAAGTAGGTACAATATTTTATGAAACAAGGAAAATGTTGTACCCTGTTATGTTAGTGTTACAGGTCATACATATCATGTTCAACTAAAATAATTATTAATTTTAATTAAATATATTTAAATATGTTTTGTACGACATTATGAAGGAAATACTAGATTTTTTTCAACAGAAGTGTGCGAAATTTGTGCACCTTAATTTAATTCAAGTCTAGCGAATTGTGTGTATCGTAATAGGGTACATTTGAAATTTGATTTAGATGTCACATTCAAAGGTTTACAAATACATAAGAAAAAAAAACAATAATAATAATGAAACTCATATGAATAAATTGGCACAATTAAAAGCTTCTTATACGACATAAAAATGAAATAAATAAAAAACTAATACAAGAAATGACATAGGTAATAATATTGATGATCTAAAATTATACAGTCTTTTTTTTAGACTAGAAATAATTATGTAGTAAATTATGTTTTACTATTACATTGTTTGTACGATACCATAGAACGGAAGTATGACAATTATAAAAATTAACAATTCTATTAAATCATTTAAATTGAGTTAAATACCATCAGTGTTTGGAATTACATAATATATTGAATACCGATTATGGCATATATTAAGTCTTAAACAATTATTATATGCATTAATATAGCATTAATTTTTAGTAGGTAACACAATTTCATTTTTAAATTTTAATATAAACTTATTTTTAACGTATGTCATTATTTTTTTTATATTTACATAATAATTTATTAGATATTGCATATACTTTAAAAGATAAGAACTTGTGTTGTGTATTTTTATTACAAAAACAATTGGATACTTCGATAAAAGTACCTACTTGACAAACACAAAATAGTGATGATAAAAAAAAATTATAATCACTACTTTTTTTTTGACATAAAAAAATGTTTTGTTGTGAATGAAATAAAAATTTTAATTATTATGTATAAAACATTTATTTCCTTATTAATTAAAACCTAAATTATTTTATTTAAATATTGTACCGCAATTTTAGATACAAATGTTTTCTTATATACTACCTGTATAATAAGTAAATCTACGAACATGTAATCAATTCTGGTCCCAAATACATGGGTCCAAACGCAGGCTTGAACACCAAATACGAATAGTTATCGCTGAAAAATACAAAACATACATATCATATAATTTTCAAATAAAACATTATTTTTATATTGGTGGATTAATTTTTTGTATGTGAATAGTATATTATGTGAAAATAAGTTGTACATAAATAGGGTGGCCAAACATTCAGTTTTGACCAAAATAGTTTCACGGGCATGTCTCGGTGTCCCGGCCAGTCATTTAATTTGCCCCGTGTATTAAACCTGGGAAAAAAATTTTTGAGTACTTCAAATAATGTAACTATGTATAACATTTTATTGTATATAATGAAACTCACATGGGAAAAAACTAGAACTGTACATTTTGTTCACTTATGTGCAAAGTTAATTTCGGACTGAGGATTTAAAAAAATCCATTTGAATGAAAAATATGAGTTACAATAATCAATACCTACCAATAAATTAGATCAGTAAAACGAAATGTAAACAAAAATTGTTTCAACTACATATTAAAATTAAAATAAATTGCTTATTTATTAATTATTCAATGTTTTCCCGGTTTGGTGATTTCAAAATCTGGCAAATCCTATGCATAAAATGAGTGATAAGAGTAGATTAGCCGATCTGAAATAGTGAAATAATTACATCACTCGTTGCTTCGCTCTTAGGAGATATTGGTGTTGATTTTTAGTACATTTGATAGACTATTTTTACGACTAGATTAACTGATTTTCATGATGATGATGCATGATTTTATTTTAAATTTGTCATTATTTGGAATTTGTAATTTTCATGTATTTTTCTATTGACTCATTCAATAATTTCAGCTTTAGTTAAATTTTAAATTAAAACCCTGCCATAGAATGTTTATTTACTATAAAATATACTAAATAAATCTTTATCTTTATTCAAAATATCATATAGATTGGTTCGACGTATAATGTTTTATTATCTTTCAATTACGATTTATGACACATTATTCTGTTATTATTTTATAAATTATTAATCTCTAGTTTTTGAGCAAAAAATATGTAATGAACTAACTTGTGGGTATGTATCCATCATCACTTAGATTTTTATGACATTTAGCATGATTCAAAACTAATATTGTTAACGAATTAATATTAATGTATTTTAGGGTTATACCGTATCTAAAATATTTTTATACAATGTATCAGTTTTATATTAAATAAAGAATTAACATTTTTTGTCTTAACCTTATAAAATGTTCAATTATAATTCTTTAACATCACGATTTCAATTTCCTTTGAAACTTTTACTAATATCTTATACGAGAAGTAAAAGGGATACAGGACTATAATATTCCATTATAATTATTTTACCGGCTTTTATTAAAATTAACGCACTATTAAAAAAAAAAATAAAATACAAGCTTAGAAATTTTTACAGAAATACGTTCAATAATAATTTATTATTTTTTTTATTAATACCTGGATAGTTTTCCCAAATTCCTTTTTCATATATTGCTCTGTTTGCGTTTGGTTGGGGTTTGTTGGCCACTGTTTGGAGCATTACCGGTAGCTCCATTTTCGAGTTTGGCTAATTTTTTGTACTGCGATGAGTTGATAAATCTTGGATATGAATCCCTATGCATAAGCGTGTAAATTTGTAGCTGAGCTTCATCGAACATATGAGCTGATGGTTGATTGATGTTCTTATTAACAATATCACGAACACGAGAGTCTAAACTGACCTGATTGAAACAAAAATTTAAACCATTATTATTTTAAGACAGTATTCAATTTTAAATACAAAATCAAAGTATACCTCAATATAAGTTAATAATTTCAACATCATTAATTTACTGAATGATAATATAAATAATAATAATAGACATTATTTTTATAACAATGTATCATTTAAGTTTCTAACCATCAAAATAGGGACTTACTTCTTTAGGAGATAGAATCGAAATGTAATCTTCGTAAATAAACCGAGCTTTTTCCTCGATTATATCAGGATTAGTTTCTTTTTTTAGCTCCTCTACTGCCATCCAGAACAATATGTTCTCTTCACTATATTCACAACGTAAAAAATCACGAAATATCTTTTTTCCCGCTGCAAAAGAATATATGAATAAGAATAAATATTGGAAGTTATTATTATTTTTTTTTTTTTTATCTTTAAATATGATTTAAAACTACATCATGTAAGAATAAAATGTAATACCTTATACGTTTTATAACCTATTTTTTTTTAATTCAATTTTTTTTAGCTAAAATTAATGTAAAAACGTATCTATACCACGTGTCCACGGAAACAGGGTCCACATCAACTCAGTACACTGTATATAATTTTAAACTCTGTATACGGAACATAAAATTAGACATTCTTTGACTTGATAACTTTTGATTCACAATTTTTTTAACTCATGTATTCTACGCATGCGTAATACTACTTTTTTTTTTTTTAATGCTAACCTCTATTTTAAAAACCATTTCCGAATTGATCGATTTGTTCAATTCATTTTGATCTATCGATTTGTATTATTAAACCAAAATTAGCTGAATGAGAAGTATGATGAAAAAAAAAACATTGTTGAATATGAAATTGTGCATTTTTTTTCTAACTATACATATAATTATTCTAAATCCTTCAATGATTATTACAATTAAAGTCATAATTTATTTTCAATTTATGTATTGTTTGATATTTTATTTTATTTTAACATAATTAATGAAATATTATTGTTAAAAACATAATTTTTATTATCAGACAAGAAAGTTCGATTTTTTTTTTTTTACCATACTTTACATTTTTATTGTATTATAGGAAAAATAATAAAATTTGGCTCGCAATTAAAACAAAAATAAATGACTCGACATATTGTTCAGAGTGGTCTCTGTTGTATAAAGAGCATGCCTCAAATCGACGTAAACATTCCCAGAATTTGATTTTCACTCAAGAGGTTACATGCATACGTAATTTTATTCTTCAGATCTTAAATATTTATTGGGAGATTAGCATAAACAATATTTTTCAAGTATCCCAACCAAAAATAAAAAATCTAATGGCGTAAGATCAGAGGATCTAGGGGCCAATCTACTGGTCTACAAAGAAACCTTTGAACAGCTCATAAAATATTATTTTTTCTTATATCTATAAGTCATATTTTACAATTATTCCAATCAACAAAATAAAAATGTAACATATTGTAATACCATTAAGTTAGAAGGAAAAACACGTACAGTTAAAAAAATTGTACAAATTTATATTTTACAACGTTTTTATTTATTATTATTATTATTATTATACCCATCATTCGGCCACTTTTGGTTTTAAACTACAAGTTGATCAAAATGGCATGAAAAAAATCGATCAATCTTAAAATGGCAAATAAAATAGGAGTTTCATTAAAAAAAAATATTAAATTATGTTACTCATACGCAGAATTAATAAGTGGACCCTATTTCCATGGGCACACTTTATATATATATATATATATATATATATTACTTAATTATGTAAATATTAATTAGTAGTATTTACCTGGACTCTTAAGAAGTCGGTCAAATGATTTACTCCAACTTCGTATTTCATCCAATGCAGGCCTGCAACAGTAAATTCAAACACCAATTTTGAGTACTTTAATTCTTTAACTGAAAATTATGTTTAGTGACAACGTCCATAAATAGTTTAACATAATATTTTATGTTAAACTTCTAATATTTTTGCATAAAAAAATAGAGACAATGTGACATTAACTATAAAATTTCTGTATATTTTTATGAACAAAAACATGCAAGATATTAGTCAAAAGCAAATTTCAATCTTTATATATTGCTTAACTCTAAACTTAACTCTAAATTTGTTATGAATCAAAGATAAAATAAACTTATATCTAATTTTTTTTATAATAATAATAATAATCATGATTTTATCTTTCTAGGTGTTTGATTTTTATGTAACTACATGAATTAAATATTATATATCACTAGACTACATTTTTATTAAATTGCTCCTATAATTTATACTCAAAAGTGTAAAGTAAATTTCAGAATAATTTTATTATGAATATTATTGATTTTTAAACTATTATTAGAGTTTGGAGTTGAGAGTGAAAATTAGTAAATATGTTTGCAGTCATTCTCTTAAAAAGATTTAAGAATCGCTATACGTATAACAATATAAAATATAAACCTATATAAATATTTTGCATTTATACTTGCAATTCAATGAAATTAATTAACATTTTAAAAATAAATACAAATACATTCAATAAATAAAAAAGTAATAGCATAACTTCCAAATAATAATATTTATCATTTTCATTTTCATTTTAATAAAACAATAATAATTAATTATTATTATTACTACTTTCATTCAAATTTTTGAATTTTAGGATTTATATTATTATATTTCATTAGGTACGTATATGAAACTCAATGATCTAAATACCTTTTTTCAAATATTACATAATACAAATAAATAAGATATATCAATTTACCTTAGCTCTACAGGATTTTCAATTATGCCACCGCTAGACCCGTTTCCGTTGTTCGTTTTTGGAGGGTGGCCTTTTAATGGGAAACTGGAAAAAAACCATTATTAATATTATATACATTCTATATTTTTTCATTTATGTTGATACATTTGTTTTACGTTTTGTGACTTTTAATATCATCATTATTTAAGTTTATTATTCTTTATAATGAGTAATATAATGGGTTTATTATAATAATGTATTGTAAATTGAATTCCCTGATTTATTAATAATTATTTTTGGTTGTATTTAAATGAACTATTATCATATAAAACATATGAATATCTGTAATCAAATATTTGGTGGAATAAAGATAATCATGAAAAATACTTAATTGAAAATTTAAAATCGTTGTTCTGAAAAAAAAAACCTTTAATTTGAAATTTAATTTTCTTATAACATATATAATTTTTTTGGTTTTACTAATGTATGATAACAGAAATTTATCAGAGTATTTCAATTTTATTGAAAGAGAAACTTTTTTTATCTTAAGTGATACTTACCAAAAACGATCCCTGTATGCGTATCAATGCAGAATAAAAAGTAACAAATCCAAAGTTAGATGCAAATATTTGATATCGCTTATTATTTAATCTCTAAAACTAATGCTTTTAAACACTCTTTATGAATATATTTTGTTTACAATATGTATATTATACTGAAAACCAGTAGTCGAGTGACACCCTCTGCACTCAGCGCATCTTACAACGCATTGCAATCCCTATTCTAACTTTTATGGGTCAAGAATTCAACGCAAGACTAATACTTAGACATGTAAAAATGTATTGTTGTTCGCAATCATGAAGCTAAGCGAAACAAGTATGAAAACAAGGAATCAACTCTACTTTTAGGTTCACTAAAATCGCAAACATTGGTGACACATAATATGGAAAATATAAATGTAATATTGTGACTCTTCAAGAAAATCGATATGTTGGATCCATAGAATATAAATACATATCATTCGATTATTTCCTATAAAAATTTAGCTATCGGTAACAATTTAGTACTGGATTTATAGTCCAACAGTCCTTGTTATCAGCTATACAAAAATTAATTTATTAACCTAATATCTTCGTAATACAAGTGTTAATGATTAAAGCAAAATCGCTTGATATTTTTGTGAATAACTGAGAACATATTAAACACAATTCCTTATCACAAGACACAAATTGTTTTAGAATACCAAAGTACAACGAATGGAAAAAACAATTTTCAAACCTAGAATGATAATCGTAGTTTACACAACGGTGAATAATTAACTTAATCTAGCATATAATATAGAACTGAAGAATAATTATTTAAGATAAAATGATTCCTCGTAATTAATAATTAAAGAAATTAGAAGTCATCAGACAGATATTATAGAAATAAAAGTAATACTTTTATTGGCTTGTAATAAATTTTAAATATTATTTAAGATTACGGAATAGAATCACTATTTGGATCATTTTAAAGTTAAGATAAAATCAATGGTTAAGTGAATTTAAGAAAATGATTGTCGAATACGATATTTCTGAGTATAAGCATGTTGCTTACTAGAAATCATTTTCAAGCTAAAATGTATGAATGAAAAATTAAGGTCGATATAAATAGAATAAACACTATGGGCTCAACGTGGAAGAGGATATGAGCACCATAAAAAATAATATCAAGTAAAATGTCCAGAAAACGAAAAAACCATACAAGCGTTAGTTTATTGAGATGTGTGAAAAATTACTAAATCAGGATAAGAACTAGAAATGTATACCTTAATAATGATTCTACAATAGGATAAATGGAGAAGAGTATATTGGAAGGTATAGTCTCAATGACTAAAACCTAACTAAAATAAAGAATCAAACAAATGTATACATTTTAATTTTTTTTTTTTTTTGCTCTAAACGTGTAGTTTTGGTGAGATAATCATAAATCATGATAAAATAGACGTTATTTTTAAACTTATTATTAAAAGAGAGAATAATGTTTGTGATCGGGGATATACTTGGAATTCTCGTTGATATGAAAATACAAATTCTATGTTGCATAATACAATATGCTCTATAAGTATCTCAATAAGATTATTAGCACTTGAATTATTTTATATAACATATAACATAAGTCTATTGTCTGTTTAAAACGGATGACAGTTCTTTTGTTAAATATAACTATTAAATGTTTTAATACGTTTTAAGGTTTAATAGGATACAAGATATATTGAAAACTAAAAGAAAACAATATTAATTATTATTAATTAACATTTTCGTAACAAAATTCGGATATAAAAAATTATTTAAACAATACTTTATGGATAATCTTTGTTAATACTTCGTAAAATGCGAAACATTTTTAACTACTAAATTAGTGCACTCAAAATAAAATTTAATTCATTTACTTTAGGCCAAATACAATAAGGTGCTTTCATGCTTATCGTATTTTATGAAAGTTTTGTAATGGGATATACGAGTATTCTGTTGTATTAAGTGGTATACCAATACATAATTATTTGGTAGTATTTTTCTGTTTTCCACTGACCAAAAAATACAGTGTGTTCACGGAAACAGGGAACACTTAATAACTCATTACCCTGTAAATATTTTTCAATTCTGCTTGTGGGGCATTCAACTAGACTAATAGGTCATACATTCCTATAACTAATAATTTTTTTAACTCATATAGTTTGCGCATGCGCAGTACATTATCCTTTTTTTTAAATGGTAACACCTGTTTTGAACACTATATTTGGATAGGCCTATTTTTTATAAATAATTTTGATGAATCAAGTATGGTTCTAAATTCAAAATTGGCTGAATAAGAGCCATGTAAATTTTAATAAATAATACATTTTTTATTATTTTTAAAAATTTGTAAAATCATTTGTAATTAATTCTTTTTTTTTTTTTTTTTTTTTTTTTTTATTAGCTTCTAGTCAGAGACTATTATAGCTCAACAATTATACATCATACATAATATTATAAATTAGACATTGTACATTAAATATAGTTCGCCAATTAAGATTCTTATAAGGTTTCGACGTAGCGTACGCCGCAACCGATATAAGAGATAAGAATATAGCAGTTGAGTTAATTAAGTCTTAAAATATATACTATTTAGACATAAATAAATACATTACTACTATGTTATTTAAGGAAAATTTTTACATAAATAGCTATGGAGATAAGGAAGTTTAAGGGATTAATGTGTGTAGGACTGAAGATAGGAGGGTAATTAGAGGACTGATTAGAGAATTGAGGTTAGAAATAAAGTTAGATAATAGGACGGAAAAATTATCTGTGGAAAAATCTTTGGTCCGGGTGGCTTCAGCGTATGATTTTGGTCTGGCATGAGGGTTTAGCGCCGGAACTTTGGTTGGAGACGTCTTGAGAAGCCTTGGGTTTTTTTGAGCACTTATGAAAGCAGGGCAGCCTCTGAAGTTGGCGGTATGGTCCCCGGAGCACAGGGCACATTTGGCCGGGCTATTCCGATCTTTGGAACATTCATTGGTGTGATGATTTGCTCCACATTTGACGCAGCGCGCGACGTGGTGACAATAATTTTGAGTGTGACCGTATGATTGGCATTTATGGCACTGCGGAGGACCGCGGTTCTTTTTGTGCGGTTTTTCTATAATGACTTTAGTGTGAAGTAAATACGAAATTTTAATGATATCCACATTGTTTGCGTCTTGGGAAACTTCTATAAAAAATAGAGGTAAGGGGCGTTTGTTTTTATCTGATATATTTTGAACATGTACGACAGAATGTCCCAATTCGGATAGAGCAGAAACAATATCTTTTTCAGTGGTAGAGAAGTGTAAGTTTCTAATAACAAACCTGACTGAGCGTAATTGACGGGGTTTGAAGGTGTGGAATTCGGCGTCGGTGTCATGTAGATGTTTCACAATTATGTTGAAATTTGACAAACCCGAGGGCTGAACAATAAGATATAATGTTGACGATTTGCAAGTGAATCCATTCGGACCGACAAGATTCGTTAAGAGGTTTTTGAATGATGAGTAATTTGAAATATCTTTGATATAAATTGGTGGTGCTGGAGAATCTTCGCACTGATCGGGAATGTGAGCGTTGCCATGACTAGATATGGATGTAATAGATGGTGTAGTAGTTTCAATTTCGACGGAGTCGAGAACGGCGTATCTGTTTGGTGTGACGAAAATTTTTGATTTTTTTATCGCCAATAGTAGGTGATAAAGACGAATTTGACAAATTGCGTTTTGAATGTTTTGAGTTTGTAGGATTATGTGGCGAACCGGGACTCATGCTCGGATCTGGATCTTTCACAAAGACGTACTTATCATCGCCGACCTTGACCAAACGAACCGTCTGGCTCATTTGTAGGTCTATGATAACTACCAATTATTGACAATAAAAACAATTAACAAGCGTAAAACAGAGATAACGGAACGAACACAGTGCGAGGTACGTGCGTTCATGTTGAGCGCTGCGGCCGAACTGGTAATTAATTCTTATTGGTTACTTTTTCAATATTTGTACTTATTTTTTTTTTAAGTGTTATAAACAAGACTAACATAATATGAGAACTAAATTATTTATTATAAATCGATTAGGTACAAGCAGACAACAGTTATTTTATAAAATATAAAGTTATCGAGGTTTGAAATAATAAAATAATGTTAATTAGCATAGTTATTCAGGTAATTTAATACTAGATAATCATAAGTCATAACAATAATAATATGCATTTATTGCACATGAATATGCACTATTATTAGATGTATAATACGTACAAATATTGAAAAAGTAACCAATAAGAATTAATTACAAATGATTTTACAATTTTTTTAAAATAATAAAAAATGTATTATTTATTAAAATTTACTTGGCTCTTATTCAGTCAATTTTGAATTTAGAACCATACTTGATTCATCAAAATTACTTATGAAAAATAGGCCTATCCAAATATAGTGTTCAAAACAGGTGTTACTATTTAAAAAAAAGGATAATGTACTGCGCATGCGCAAACTATATGAGTTAAAAAAATTGTTAGTTATAGGAATGTTTGATCTATTAGTCTAGTTGAATGCCCCACAAGCAGAATTGAAAAATATTTACAGGGTAGTGAGTTACTAAGTGTTCCCTGATTCCGTGAACACACTGTATAATCAATTTCTACTTAAAGCAGTCACATATCTCGTAATTACTGATGATAAGATGAAAATATAATAGAATTAATTTTCATTTTTACTAACATTACTTATACTTTTATCATTCAATTTAATAAAATCTATTTTTTCAAGAGTCAGTCGATATACGATGTCTAAAGATTTAAATAGTGTAATACTTCAAACAAATCAAAACTGTAATATTATTAGTGAAGAACTTACTATAAATTGTGTGTTTATTATTGTATTAAGGTCTAAATCATTAAAAATTTTTTTACATAAATATTATAGAAAGTTATTATAAACTATTACAAGTTTTTTCTTTCAATAATTGAATAGATTTAAATCCTATAAATATGAATTGTTGAAAAATATTTTTATTTTTTTTTATGGAAATCTTATTGATGACGGATTGATATTATTTTAGTTTATTTGTAAATATACGAAATTCAATATACAAAAAATGTTACAGTTGTGTTCTTAAAAGAGATTTTTTTTTATAAAATTACTATTCAAACTGATGTTTACTTACCATAATTTGCATATCCTACTCCTGTACGCATGCAAATAAACACTGATTGTACACAAATAAATCAATTAAAACAAATATTAAATAATTTACACAATTTTTTTTTTTTTTTATAATTTATTGAAATGTACTCTTATAGTTCTGTTATATAAAACCTAATAACAGTAAATGTTATTACTAATATACAGTTAGTATAATAATGAAATATAATGAATATTAGAATATTTTTTGTTTCATTTTAGTAATTTACGTTATACGAATATTCATTTATTATGGATAATTTCGAGTGCCCATTACAATAAACATACCCAAACAACAAAATTATGATTATTTATATTAATTTGTAAATTATATTCATTTTTTATCCTAAATTCGTTGTTTTAAATTTTATTAATTTGCACAAAATCTGTTTTATTCAACGAGTAAAATTATTAGTATTAACTATTAAATTATTAATATAATCATATTATTATTGAGTAAGTGTACTAAACCACAGATTTAACCCTTCGATAGTCACCACGGGGTATTTTAATACCCCAGGTATATTAAAAACGTTTTTTTTTGTTTGGAGGTAAAGCCATATTCACCTCCACGGCCGTGATATCATTAATGATAATAGTATAATTATAATAGTGTGATTTTTATCATTATCAGTGCAGTATTAAATAATAAACAGTCGTTCAAAGTGGAGTCTGGAAACATTTTACCCCAGGTGACTAATTTTGTTATAGATCGTATAAAAAAATAATTAATTAAAAAATTTCAATTTTTACAGTTTACAGAGTTTGAACAAAATCTAATTAATGTACTTAATATGCTGAATGATATAGACAGCGATTAATATATTAATTTTTAATAATTAAAGACTGAATTAAGTTGTTCAAGTTGCAATTTTTATTTAATTTATTAACTAATCTGAGAAAAAGAAGTTTTTATGGTTTATTTTTTATTATTATATTATTATTTTAACTATATTTGAAGAAAGACTTATATTTACATATTATAAATTTTTGAATCTTGTTATGCTTTTAAAAAATTGTTACTAATTGAGGATAAAAATATTTCTTCAATTCTTATTATATGCTGAAAATTGAATTATGTTGTTATTGTTTCATTTATTTTTCACCCTTTTTCAGTTATGTTATTAGTGTTCCTATTCAACATAAATTGATAAATCATAGTCAAAATTTGTTGTACGAGTTACCCAAAATACAAATTTAAAGACTAAGTCACTTTATTAATATAACTTTACAAATTAAACAATTAACTAAAAAAAATGATTAGCAATAATTAATATTTTAAGTAATTTACAATAAAATGTATATTCACAGTGAAATATTTAAAAAAAATAGCTTTCAACTATTAAAATATCAATTATACCTATATTCAAAACATATTAGCAAAAAATAAAAATAAATTCTATGAAATAATTAATTAAAAAAATTAATTTAATGTATGGGGTATAATATTACCCCGGGTGACCTAGTGTGTTCTAATTATTAAGGTGACTAACGAAGGGTTAAGTTTATATTGATAAACATATTTTCAATTTTCGTAGCAAATATTTTAATTTGGATTGAATATTCAAGTTAACTACATTTATTTTAACTGAAGGATTTAATCAGTAGCTAAAAAAATTTAAACAGTAAAAATATATATTATATATATTTATAATTGAATTTCTACTGCATAGGTTTTGATATATCAAGTATATCGAATTAGTTTTATTATTTTTAATTTTATTTAATTATTTACTTTTAATTACCCGAATATTTACATTATAAATAAAGTCTTACCAAGAACATCCGCAACAACAACACCAGCAAGATATGCATGGGTGTTTGACAGCGGTCGGCACTTGCGTTTCAATGGCCGCATTCGGTTCGGCAGCGTCCGGAGGCACAGGCAGTGTGTCTGTCGGTGTGCTAGGATTTCCAGGAGGAGTGAACCTGTGCCTGGCCGTGCACGACGGTGACCCACCCTGAGATCCAACCGGATCGCCCCTTTCAATCGGCACAAGCACACTCATCTATAAAAAAAATAATAAAATTCTGTTACTTTTTTTTTCTAAAACGAACATATTAAGTAAAGACAAAAAGGACTCAATCGTTGTTAACTTTGTAAATGTTATGTTGATATTAAAATATTTGTTCAGTAAAATAGTATACTATATTATAATAAAATAAAAATCAATAATATTGAATGGATAATTTAAAATAAATGGTTTATAAAACAAAATGCAAAAAAAAAAATGAAGAATTACTAGATTATATTCGGATATAATATACGATAAAAAAATTATATACGTTTATTATTAATTTAGTAATTATGTTTTGAAAAAATGCCAAACTAATAAAGCAGTTTGTAGTTGTTTTTTTAATCATTTGAAATTTTAAGTTCATACAGCCATTTTCAAATGTTCGAATAGTAAAAACCACCGTAAAAATATTTTAATGGTATAAAAATATACAATGTGTGGTTGTACCTAAAGTGTTTTAATAATGGAATTGATTATTCAATTAAGTTACCTTATTTGAAATATACGTGACTAATAACTCCAGTTTCCTTTTTTCACTATAATGCTAAAATAAAAGCATTGTAGTTTTTCCTCGAGGGTAGAATACATAACTACAAACTAAGCTAATGGACCTTGATTGATTGTTTGGTCACGTAATGCTAACACTTTGACCAAACCTTTCTACTACATTCTAGTCGCCTTTTTGGCTATTTTAATGTTTTTAATAAACACGAGAAAGCAATGTAAGCATTGACCTAAAAATAAATAACAATAATAAACATGTTATAGTAATAAACCTTTTTAATTTGTTTATTATTTTGTAAATATTGAATACTTATTAAATTCATATTTCAAGAAAATTATTAATTTTATTTCTTTATTTATTACACGTTTGGTAAAATTTGTATTGAAATATAAAATAGAAATTTAAATCTATTATTCAAATATATATTTTACTAAGGAATAATAATAATATTACTGTAACAAATTAATTTGTATTAAAAATATAATGCCCGTAGATATTATAATTAACCTTGAAATCTAATCTTCCTGAAAATGTATGTGACTTTAAGAATTAGGTTTGAACCTGATCAAATACAAAGACTGTTCCGGGCATTCATCTCACTTCGTTCACCTTGTCACAGATTAGTATTTTACTAATCATTACAATTCGATGTAATAATAACTAATTATTAAATGTATTAACCGTTGATAAACGGGGTTTGAGTTTATTATAGAATTTAACATTATTTCCTCCTCCTTTGACGTGATTCTCCTTGAAATCTGTTACAGCATGTTTACCTAGCTAAAAATATAATTAATTTGACTACGTGAAACGTTTGTGAATTTTTTATGTCCCAGAGTTCAATTAAACAAATATCTAACTATCCCCTACTTAATTCAAAATATAAAAATTATTGTAATTAAATTAGTAATAATTTATTTACAATAGGATTGTTTAATTTTTAAATAACATCTCCATACACATTATCAATCACTGTTAAACCATAGAACACTGACAATAAAAATTACTTCTGAAATAATAGCTGATTAGATTGAATGCTTATATAATGATACGAAATGAACAATATAATTTTAAATTAGTATATTTACATTAAGAACTAAATTTCAAAACTTAATGATATTGATATTTTTAATATACCCGTAATAAATATTCTAACTTAAACATATAAAATGTAATTTCCTTTGATTGATTAAAAACATATTTTTTACCACGAACAAATTTAATAAGAGTTATTTTTACGTCACTAATCATTATTATATGCTTAAATGGTAAAAAACAGAAAACAGTCTCACAAATGAATCATTCAGTAACTTTACTAAAATATAATTTTTTTTTTTTTTATTACATTAATCTGGTTTAGTACCCACCCATGTCCTGTCTTAAATACAAAGGGTTTGTGTATAAATGAATTTACATATTATTTAAATTGATTGAATTACGTCATAGATTTATATTTATTTTCATATCATTAATTACCTTGAAATTTTACTTCCCGCCGTACAATTTAAACCGTGTAGAAACTTGATAAAATATATATGAACCAAGGAAAAAAATTTAATGTTGTTCACTTGCCTCTTTTCGTAGATATTACAATATGTTAAAAATTAAATATTATATAACATTTCGACATCATAGACTATGAAATAAACGTAATATTTATTAAAATGGGTTTATTCCAACCTACCTAAGTTTTTTTGAAAATGTAGGATTATTATAGCCCATCAGAATCTATTAAACAGAGATAGTAACGTATATGATATGAATCATCGATAACAATCAGAAGGAAAATATCAACATTTAACCAATATACTAATTATAATTATTGAAATTTTTTTCCTGGATATTTTTGAATATTTAAATTTTGTTATTCTTTCCAATAAACGCCTGTTTATATAGTATTTAATATACTTAACTAAGTTTATTGTCATCCTTCCGTATTTCAACGTGTTCATAATATTTTTATAAAAATAATTTTCGCCATTTATAGACATTTCTTAAACAGATAATGTTATTTTCATAAGATACTTTTTTATATTTTCATCATTGCAAAAAACAAAAGTACTACATTTTGGTTATAATTACTTGTTACATATTTAGGTGTACTTTTTGTCTTAGTTTTTTTTTCAAACAACCTAAATATTCATATCATGTTTATCAGCTAAAATATAACAAGTTAATTAAACCCATAGTTAATATTTAAAACTTAGATAGTATATTTAAAAAAAAAATATGGATGACCTAAATTTTCTTAGAAATGTATTTGTTTTTCATTGAAAAGTTTACATTTCCATAGGCCTTGAAATTTTTAAGTTTCATAAAAAATTTTCAATTGAAAGTTTTCAAACTACGTCTCTGGTACAGACTTCCTTACTATTCACTAAATGCAATTGTAAGCATTTTATATTATTATCATATGATCTACACTGAAAGTAATATGGGAATATGATTTCATCAGTAAACTTGCTTCCTAAGTTGCTTGAATCAATATTTTTTTTTTTTAAATAATGAATAACACATTAACAAAAATAAATTATGGTGAACTAATGTTTAATGTAATTTTTAAATATTTTTTTCAAATTAGATAGATTTTCGTAAGTTAAATCAAAAATGTATTGACTAAATCACTTCAACCTCTTTTGGTTCACAATGTTATTATTTAAAACCACTAACTTATATTTAAACATATTCGTTTTACATAGCAATGCATAAGTTAAAATACGTTGAAAATTTAATAAATTCTTCATACGCCGAAATTTAGTAAAACTTTTCAGACTTAAAAGCCTGGCTAGATAAACTGATTATTCATAGTATCAGAAGAAACGACAAAACAGACGAAATGTAAAGTGTAATTGTTTTTAATATTATTTGCTCCAAAAACATAAAATCACGTTGATGATTTTAAAGTTTTTTCAAAAAATAGATGTTACCAGATTTTATAAACTATCCATAAGATCAGATTATAAATATAAAATTTTAGATTTAAAGCAAGACTATGAAATTTATTGTCTAAAAAAAAATCAGTGTTTTATCAGAAAAAACATTTTTATAAAATCTCACTTATCTCTATTAAATAATATTCTAAAAGTATACATTATGATACATGCGGGCATTGCAACGTGTGGGCCGCTCAAGTCCAACATGCGGGTTGCGGGGAGCGGGCTGGTTGACGGGCATGCATTGTATGTGCACTCCATTGGTAATATCACGATCATCTAACTTTAAACAACCATAACTTTTTATTTAGAATATTGCAATCTCATTTTAAACTCTAAACAAAAGTTAAACGGCACTTAAGTTCAGAAAAAATAGCCCCCGATAAAGAAGTTATTCCATTTTAATTTTAAATTCTGAAGCCTGAATTCTGAAACATTCAACACTTATTACCTAAATTATTATTGAATAAATACATGGAAAAAATAGTATTTATTCATTAATGCTTAGCCACTATTTAAATTTACATAAATTCACTCAAAATTTAAAAAAAAAAACAAAGACCAAATATTAATTTTGTCATTCATCTCCTTAAACAAAAAGTGGGATAAGAATAAATCAACTATACTTTACACATACTCCTAAATTTTCAAATGTATGAAGTTTAAATTAAAACAATCAATATTCTCCAGGAAAAAAACTAAAGTACTCCCAGAAAATATCTCACTTCCAATTTTTGAAATATTCACATACCTATGAGAATAAAATAATACAAAAAATTGTAAAAAAGTTAGTATAGAATATTGAAGTCTTAAAACAAAAGTAACTAATTAAAAAAAATATATATTACCTAAATTCGTTTTAAAAACAGCATATAATATTAAAAAATAATAAATCATATTTCTCTAAGTTATAACACTAATATTCACCATATTCAAAATGTCTAATATACATAAAATACATTGAGTTCTAAATGGCTGACTTACAGATAAAATTCAAATAAATAGACAAATTAACGATTTTAAAAATTGTACCATTCAACATTTCTTACTCTATATAAAAGAACATGAAACAAATAAATTATCTACGAAATCAATATGTTTACTGATAATATATTTTTTTAACACCTCATTTCTGTGTCATAAGTTTTCGGTGAATAGAAAATCCACATCAATTTAACGAAAAAAAATGTCTACTTTAAAGTTGAAAGTTCAATTGCACACAACATCACTAAAATATATTTTGTATAAAAAGTCGATAAAATAAATATTTTTTTCGATCCATTCCAAATTTTCATTCAAAATTTCTATTCAAACTATTTTTATAACTAAAGGACATATTAAAGGTCATGGTAAGTATAATCTACATAAATGTCACGTTTAAATTACGAAAATGCCAAGCTCTTGTATCGGGTAATTTTTAAAAAAATTTCGTTTGATTTATCTACTGAACATCAGCAAAACAGACCAGACAAAATTAATTTCATGAATTGAACATAATTTTATTATTTTTATTATTAATAACTAATAACTAATAATAAACACTAATACCCGATTTGGTATTGAAAAATAAATTACTAGAAAAGAAGAATGTATAATGTTTTTAGTATAAATTGATTAATCTGTCCACTGTCTTCTCTGCACCCCGAGGCGTTTCTTATGATCAGACATGACTATCATGTGAATCGTAATAATACGATTATTATTATACGATAAAATACGCACAGTCGCTGTGAGTCATCCAGAAAAACGTGTTGAAAATAATTTTGATGAGAAGTGATTCGGTTCGACAACAAATACTCGTATATTGCTCAAGTGGCTCGAAAATTTCCATTTATACGTAAATTCACCAATAAATATGTTTCCAGTAAAAATCACCGAATTACGGTCAATTACGATTCCATACGTATAGTACAGGGATGGCAAACCCAAATGATCTTGTGGGCCACTTTGTAAATACATAACAATCCTGCGGGCCACATATAGGATTTCCAAAAAAAAAAAAAAGGTTATCAGCCAAAATATTGATATAATGACGTATATTTATATTTTTTCATTCAAAATTAGGCCACATATAAAATTATAAACGTATTTTTAAAAAAAATAAAATATATAAAAGTATTTAACACAAAAAAATGGAGTAAACATTACTATTTAGTGAAATATTTGTTTCTCAACTCGTTCACTAAGCTTTTTTAAATCAATAGAAATGCTTGTATTTGCACACCGTAATTGATGTTGCAAGTTTTCATCGGTTAGGTAACTTTTGTTGCGATTACGTTGTTAATAATACAGATATCGCGTTGCGCGGACATTTCAGAATATTCTATCGGCACAAAAATATTTTTTTTTTGTAAATATTTGATAGATGTAGCGGGCCGCAAAACTTTCCGAGGCGGGCCGCGGGTTGGCCATCTCTGGTATAGTACGATGAAAGATTCTGGCGTTGAACATTTACACCAACCTGCTAATAGTTTCACAAAGAATTTTTGTATATTATATCCAATGTCGGTCTCAAAATCGTACACATTGTATATAATACATTATAAGTATACATAGTACAGGTTCCTTTTTTTTCTAATTTATTTAATATAATACAGAATAAACCCTTTAAAATTACAAAAAACCACAAGTAAGTTACACATTACTGAAATGAATACTTCTGAGTGAAAAAAAATGTTTCTGACTTGAATGGTGAAAAATTAATGACCTTGTATAATAATTGATACTAAAAATATTGATATACATAACATATATAAAATTCTATGTTAAAATTTTAAAAACACAAGTGGTAAACGGCAAATTAAATGTCATCAATAATAAATGCACATTTGACAACTGACAATTAAAATCTATCCTCTTATAATTAATTATTCATTATCCGTCGAGACTTCGCACATTTATGAGCTACATAATATTAAAAACGCTTGTAGGATAATGATGGTGCGATTTCGTCTTTTATAACTCCAATTCAGCGTGGTTCTTTTTCTTACTTGGGAAAATTATTGAAAATATCGAAAATGACTTCTTTGAAGTACTGGGTTGATGAAACGTCTGATCTGTATAGAGGGGCCGAAATCTGAACGAAACCCCCGGACCACTTTTGCTACTACTATAAAACGGTTGTATGCGCATATCGTATTAATATATGTACTCCTTAGAGCGGCGCAATCTAACCGATAATTGAATAGATTTAAATCCCATAAATATGAATTATTAAAAACCCTTTTTTTTTTTTTAATGGAAATCTTATTGATGACGGATTGATATTATTTTAGTTGATTTGCAAATATACGAAATTCAATATACAAAAAAATTTTAAAAATATTACAGTTATGTTCTTAAAAGAGAAATTTTCTTTTCGACGAGACCGCATAGAAAACATCGTGTACCTACTCATAATATACGTATATTATGCACTCCTTACACATACGAAAAATCCTTATGGATGAGCTCGAAACAAAAATACGAATTCTCTGCTTTATTTCTTCAAGTAGGTACCTAAACATCAATGTTTTTGGAACATGAAATCAAATCGATTAAAAAACTACGCTCGCATAAAAATATGAAATATTGACAACGCAATATATATATAATGAATTCGAAACTTTCAGGCCGGTGAGGGATGTTTTTCGTTCGTCGGGTATGTCAGGTAATTAGTAATTAGGGTCGACGCTTGAAAGTCGGATCCGTAAATCATGTTTTGTCACCCGAACATTGTTTTTTCGACCGTTTTGACGGAGCACCACGTCGGACAACCCCGTGCATTTAAAAACACGTTATATGTACATAATATAGATTCACCGCGCGATACAAATAACAACGCGTGACGTCCGCGTTGATTCAAAACCCGGGGCCGGCAACGTCGATCGTCGAAGATATTTAAGAGCCCGACGCGGCCGCGGACGCGGACGGACATTCAAGATCCACGGATCGGATCGGCCGGGACAGCGGAACGCGGACAGCAAAAGAATCGCCGACGCGCGGGCATGTGCATCGACGTCTTTGTGCGGTTCGCACGCGCGGCGCAGACGTCGCGGACGCGGGCCCCAGCCACGGACCGTCAGGACGCGCGTCGCGTCTTGTCGACACGGTCCGCCGTCAAGGCCGCGATCGTACGCCGGCGGACCGGTCTTCCGTACACTTGTCTGTCAATCGTGTGAAACGAAAACAGAAAAAAAAAACGAACAAGGACCGCGACGGAGGCGAGTCGACGACGGCAACTCGAGCGACAAATCTCGGATGACGGCCGTGCGCGGTCTCGATCGGCCGGCACGACGGCGACGGTCGGCCTCTACGGCCGCCGCCCACGCTGCCATCGTCGCCTAGACCGGAATCGACTCGTTCGAACGCGCGAAAGGAGAGCTGGCCTCGAGTCCGAGAAAATGTTACGTTTAGATTTATACGCACACACGCGCACACGTTGTCCACTGCTTTGGCATGAGTAATATATTCGAGACAAAAGCATCAAAACAAAACGGCCTCGTTTAGCACGCGATAATGTTGTGTGACGTTACTTTAAATCCGAAAACATCGGTTTTGGAAAACGATTCTGAGCAGTGTTCAATGGTTACTTTTATTACTTTTGTAGAGAATACAAACCCCTATGATAAATTGTTGGTGCGATATCAAGACCTCGTCAATAATACCTCTTAAATAATCCATGTCAATTGAATTATTCGTAAAAGTGTAAAAATTATCCATTTTATTGATTATGTTTTTTCAGCAAAAGTGCTCACGAAATTACGATTTGAGAAACAATTATTATGAAAATCTAAGTATTGCTAGGTGATCAATCTGGCAGTTGCATGTATTAAATTTATCAATTTAGATAAAATTCTAACTTCAAATTCGTTATGCGTAAAAAAAAAATCAATTGAACAACAATTTTTAAGATTTTTTTAGCGCTCTTTGTTGGGTATTTGAGTAACATTCTGTCTAATTTTTAGATCCGTATATGACGATTTTAAAATTTTATTAAATAATAACTTTCAAAAGACCTGATATTTTAAAATTTCAAAAGTTTAAATAAACATTTAAAAATTGTTTCTTAAATGTTCTGTAGTTTTACCCAAATATTTGAAAAATTACTAGTTTAGAGTGTAAAAAGTATACAAAATGTCTAACCTAATCTAAATAGGTCTAAGCGTAACTTCATACCACTATAACTGCC